>CM077169.1:6542975-6645475 GCA_039654105.1 Coreius guichenoti | reverse complement strand
TTTATGATTGAAAGTCATTAACGAACCGGCAGTATTTTCGAAAATGGAGTTGAAAGTGACTCTGCAACTCAACTGGTAGAGCACTGCATTTGCAACACTAAGGTCGCAGGTTTGATTCCCAGACAAAACACAAAAATGAATACCTTGAAAGCACCGTAAGCCTTTGAATAAATGTGTTTGCCAAATACGTAAGTGCTTGATCCACCCTCGTCTTGAATTGCAGACTTGAGCTGATGGCAGTTAAATATGTAGACCGCTTGAATTGTTCAGAAACATTAGATGCATTTCCTTAGTCCATATGACGCTGTGTGTGCCAGTCTCTTACACCTATTTTGACAATTTAATTGTTTAGAAAAGGTCAGGCATTGTTGTTCCCACACAAGAGGATGCATTCCAAACTATAAATAGATACATAGTTAAGGCTTTAGAAACATTTCATTGTGTGCTCTCTGCACTTTTATGCTATATTTTGCATCTTAGTTATGTCATATATCCTAGTAGGGGAGACCGGGGAGGGTTGTAACATGGGGTCATTTGTAACACTGTAAGTTTGACAGGTCAGAAAAGAGATGTGGTAAAGTCATTAATATCATACAGTCCCATCTTCTTTTTGAGCTCACAAGAGAAATTGCATGTACCTAGCAATCATTGAATTGTAGGTACAATTATTTAACTTACATGACCTGAAGTAGCTATTTCTCTAGTTTAATTTGATGCTTTGTATTTATGCTAACTTCAAACCCAAATGATAAAACAGTTAGCTAAGTTATGGCTGTTAGGGGTGGGGATAGTTGTAACAGTTTATTAAAAATGTTACAACCAACCCCTATGATGATTCTAATGAGTTTTTTGTTGCATATTGAGGGATTTATTCAGTAAATGTGTTTCCATCATAGTTTATGCGCATGTCTTCTTTCCAGATAAAAATGATCTGCCTCAATTGAAGTTTTTTGTGCACATTAGAATTTATGCGCATCTTGATGTTTCCATCCAGCGTTTTTATGCAATATATCAAAATTCACATAAAAATAGGTGGATCATGGAAACATAGCTAGTGACTGAACCCTTATGTAACAGGAATACACACACACACTCACACAAACACGCAGCAATTGTTTTGCACTACATTTAAAGTTATAAAAAAATTGCAATATAATGTTTTTTTGTCCGTTTAAATTGTTCAAAACGTTTTTTTCTTTGTTCTTCAATGATGTATATGCAAAAATTGGATGGTGTGGGTGTTATTTCAGCAAATGACCTCTCAGTGTTACATCTATCCCCAGCTAGTGTTACAACTCACCCCAGTAGTGGGGTAGGTTGTAACAACGGAACTCTTTGTATTTGACATTAACTCACATAATCTGTGATTGTGTAGTACATGTCCAATTGAGTTACAAACCCGATTCCAAAAAAGTTGGGACACTGTACAAATTGTGAATAAAAAACAGAATGTAATGATGTGGAAGTTTCAAATTTCAATATTTTATTCAGAATACAGCATAGATGACATATCAAGTGTTTAAACTGAGAAAATGTATCATTTTAAGGGAAAAATAAGTTGATTTTAAATTTCATGGCATCAACACATCTCAAAAAAGTTGGGACAAGGCCATGTTTACCACTGTGTGGCATCCCCTCTTCTTTTTATAACAGTCTGCAAACGTCTGGGGACTGAGGAGACAAGTTGCTCAAGTTTAGGAATAGGAATGTTGTCCCATTCTTGTCTAATACAGGCTTCTAGTTGCTCAACTGTCTTAGGTCTTCTTTGTCGCATCTTCCTCTTTATGATGCGCCAAATGTTTTCTATGGGTGAAAGATCTGGACTGCAGGCTGGCCGTTTCAGTACCCGGATCCTTCTTCTACGCAGCCATGATGTTGTAATTGATGCAGTATGTGGTCTGGCATTGTCATGTTGGAAAATGCAAGGTCTTCCCTGAAAGAGACGACGTCTGGATGGGAGCATATGTTGTTCTAGAACTTGGATATACCTTTCAGCATTGATGGTGCATTTCCAGATGTGTAAGCTGCCCATGCCACACGCACTCATGCAACCCCATACCATCAGAGATGCAGGCTTCTGAACTGAGCGCTGATAACAACTTGGGTTGTCCTTGTCCTCTTTAGTCCGGATGACATGGCGTCCCAGTTTTCCAAAAAGAACTTCAAATTTTGATTCGTCTGACCACAGAACAGTTTTCCACTTTTCCACAGTCCATTTTAAATGAGCCTTGGCCCAGAGAAAACGCCTGCGCTTCTGGATCATGTTTAGATATGGCTTCTTTTTTGACCTATAGAGTTTTAGCCGGCAACGGCGAATGGCACGGTGGATTGTGTTCACCGACAATGTTTTCTGGAAGTATTCCTGAGCCCATGTTGTGATTTCCATTACAGTAGCATTCCTGTATGTGATGCAGTGCCGTCTAAGGGCCCGAAGATCACGGGCATCCAGTATGGTTTTCCGGCCTTGACCCTTACGCACAGAGATTGTTCCAGATTCTCTGAATCTTTGGATGATATTATGCACTGTAGATGATGATAACTTCAAACTCTTTGCAATTTTTCTCTGAGAAACTCCTTTCTGATATTGCTCCACTATTTTTCGCCGCAGCATTGGGGGAATTGGTGATCCTCTGCCCATCTTGACTTCTGAGAGACACTGCCACTCTGAGAGGCTCTTTTTATACCCAATCATGTTGCCAATTGACCTAATAAGTTGCAAATTGGTCCTCCAGCTGTTCCTTATATGTACATTTAACTTTTCCGGCCTCTTATTGCTACCTGTCCCAACTTTTTTGGAATGTGTAGCTCTCATGAAATCCAAAATGAGCCAATATTTGCCATGACATTTCAAAATGTCTCACTTTCAACATTTGATATGTTATCTATATTCTATTGTGAATAAAATATAAGTTTATGAGATTTGTAAATTATTTTATTCACAATTTGTACAGTGTCCCAACTTTTTTGGAATCGGGTTTGTATATGTAGCAGACAAATGTGGCTACCATGTATCAAAATTTGAGACATCTAGCATAAACAACCACTGAGTTACTGATGCTCAAACAAAAAGTGTTACAACCATCCCCGGTCTCCCCTACTATAATAATGTTTTGGTGAGATTCAACTTGAAACTATTCAACTTTAATTAAACACATGCAACGCACTAATAAAATGAATGCACTTTAAGTCTGCTTGCATAAAGTCCTCTGCCAAATCAATAAACAACTTGTAGGATAAATGTCAAATTGATGTACTGTAAATACAAGCACTGTCTGAAAGTGAAACAGTCCTCCCCCTTTCTTTAATGAGCGGCACTGCAGATAAATGACGTTAAACTGTCATGATAATCAGCACGTAGACACTTGGCCTGAATGAAACACTATAATGAGAATTATCCGCGAACAATGACACACATCTCGCTAACAAACCAAAAACTCTGATGCACAATGTTCTGCCTGTCAAGTTGCATCTGTTGCCATTGCAAAAACACAAGCTCAGTCAAACATGCATGAGAACGGTTCCCTTCTATTACTGAGAATCTACAGTCAGACCAGATTAACGCCTTTAAAGCCTGACATATGAACGTTTGTGTATGTGTTTTTTGTTGAGTATCATATTTGGGCTTTTGTGGCTCTGATATACAGTAGGAGAATATGAAGCTCAGACTCGAGGAGGAAAAAACACCTCAGTTTTATTCAGAGGCCCAAATATTGTAATGTTAAGATGCGCAGCGGGGCTAAATCACACCTAGTGCTTGATTGCAGAAAAAAAAAAAAAAATTTGTATTGAACATTTAAGGAGCAAATGAAAATAAATCATAAAAGTGGTTTATTTTATTTAAAAATCTTACAAATATATACACGGGGGATAAGACTCACCAGCATGGGGGAAAAAAAACAACAAAGTTTACACAAATACTTTAGCTAAAATAATGTTTTTAATAATGTCTAAGCTAATACTTGTTAAAAACAATCACTTTAGCAAAGTTTGAACTATTTTCTGTTTATTTTGATAAATATAA
Organism: Coreius guichenoti; assembly: GCA_039654105.1. Taxonomy (NCBI): domain Eukaryota; kingdom Metazoa; phylum Chordata; class Actinopteri; order Cypriniformes; family Gobionidae; genus Coreius; species Coreius guichenoti. The sequence goes on along the minus strand of CM077169.1, from coordinate 6,641,454 downwards.
TAATTAATTTTTGTTCAATAAATATGCTGTCATTAAAATATGTTAATATAAAAATGTATTTTAAAAACAAAATTATTTTAAAAAGTACAGATTTTGAAAGCATTGAAGGAGATACCATAATAATTTAATATAGCTTTACAGTAGTAACAATAAATATGATATATTATTATATAATATGATTAATATAATATTTTTAAATATGATGTTTTCATTATAACGGTGATTCTCTAAGGTGGACATCTAACCTATTATGTTAATTACCATCTGAATCTTACCATGTTATGTCAACAAATGGAAAAGTCAGCCAGCTGTTTATTATCATGTTAATTATTGTGCCTTTCACCCCAACAGCAGAGCGCCTTTTACCCCAATTACCATACTTTTACATATTCTTCCGTTATTGAAAAACTTATTCTTTAATTAGCGTGAACAAAACTGAAAATCATTAAGAAGACCAATTGTCTCAAAATATATTCAATAATTTGAACGATTCTCATTTGCAACTTAAATCTACAACGTTTTAAAAAACATTTAAATATTAGATCAAATTAGTGCAGAATCAACTTTGCGCTGCTGCCCGCGATCACATCAAGGATCAGACAAATTTCCACGTGCATCTTGAAAAGCGGAAGTTTAGGAAAGTGCTGAGACAAGTTTTTGTGCCATCTAGTGGTTTAGAGGAAAATAAAATCGAAGGAGCCTGTTACCCCGGTGCGCCTTTAGCCCCGTGTCATCCATCAGAGCTCCAGATAAGTCTGCATTAGTTCACAGTGACTGATGCAGCCGTAATGCTGTTGACCTCCCGTTTAGCAATAACAAAATTGCTCTAATCTATTTTAATAATGAAATGCATGCTTTAAGGTCAGAAAAGTTTAGCTTGAAGGAGCAAGCACAATGTCAGTGTCACCACATACCAAGCTGCATTGCTCCACACCACTGAAACCATAAGTCATACTGCTCAACATTAACATCCACGAGTGCATTCACTCTCATACCTTTTAGTAAGGTGACGCAACGCACATGCGGCCCTTCCTAAAGTAAACATGCCAGGCCTGAGGCAGGGATTCCAGACCTGAGGCTTCACCCGAAGCAGACATTCCATCGCTCGTGCTCACAGAGAAAACCCATAAACCACAGAGGGTGAGAAATGCAGGTGCTGCTGTTTGATTGGACGGAAGCGCTCGTTCATGTCATGAGCTGGGAATTAGTCCATTTGTAGTCACAATCTCTTCCACAAGGATTCATGCTAAAAGTTCATGGCATTTAGATGTTGTAGTGGATCTCAAGTGACCCATACTAACCAGCTAGCCATCAGCTGCAAAAAAAACAAAAACTGTATGTCTGGACTAGGCTATAGCTTCCAAAAGGAAGGCAAGTCCTATACTAAACTATGCATGCTTGACCAAAAACTTCTTTTTCTCATCTAAGATAAGTCTTAAAGGGATAGTTCACCCAAAAAAATAAAATTCTGTCATCATTTACTCATCCTCAAGTTGTTCCAAACCTGTATGTGTTTCTTTCTTCTGTTGAACACAAAAGAAGATATTTTGAAGAATGTCGGTAACTATGAAAGTCAATGGGTGCCGTCAACTGTTCAAACATTCTTCAAAATATCTTATTTTGTGTTCAGCAGAAGAAAGAAACTCATACAGCTTTGGAACAACTTGAGGGTGAGGAAATGATGACAAAGTTTTAATTTTTGGGTGAACTATCCCTTTAAGAAATCTCACAATGTGTCACTGCTGAAATCAGTACGCCGGAAACGAGACACAGTGTAGTGAAAAACAGAAATTAGGCAAAGCAAGTTTAATTAAAAGGGCATTTGGCAAACTCTTAGTTTTGAATGCTGTGTAAAGTATTGACTCATAATCGCTTCAAACATATTACTGTAAACTTACGCATCTATTTCAAGCTGTGGCGAATATTCCTAGGAACACCACCAAACATAATATTCAGCCTTCTTGAGTCACTAACATGATTCTACATTTTAAAAAAAAAAATATTGTAAGAATACTGCTAGTAAATTCCACAAATAATTACAAAGAAACCAAGTGACACATTGACCTAAAGAGATCACCCAAAAATAAAACTTTTGTCATCATATACTCACCCTCATGTTATTTTAAACCTGTATGAGCTTCTTTGTTCTGTGGAACACAAAAGAAGATATTTTGAAGAATGTTGGTAACCAGACAGTTTCTGGTCCCCATTGACTTTCATGGTATGAAAAAAGAAATACTATGGTAGTCATCGGGGACCAGAAACGGTTGCCACATTCTTCAAAATATCTTCTTTTGTGTTCAACAGAACAAAGAAACTCATACAGGTTTAAAATAACATGAGGGTGAGTATATGATGACTGAATTTAAATTTATGGGTGAACTATCCCTTTAAACATGCAATTTTGAAGTAGAAAGATTGAAATAGTATTATCTTGTAAAACGTACTTCGTTTTATTAACACCTTTGAACATTTTTTTACATTGTACATGGCTGTACAGTGACAACTCACGGCACTAATAAGGTTTATATGAAGAGTCGTTCTTCACATAAACCTTATTAGTACCGTATGAGTTGTTTCTTTCTGCCTGTGTTTTTCAGAATATGCTAACATTTAAAAAAAAAATAATAATACACTAATATGCTGTTGGACATGCTGCTGCTTTTTTATTAATTATACTGAATGAGAGGTAATTACATCAAGAAATTATATTATAGAAATGACTTCTTTCCCCCCAAAAGGAAACAACCTAAATTAAAAAAATAACTATAGTATAGTATAATAACTAGCTCAGTAACTATAAAGATAGAACGTGTTGATATTAAATTTGAAATATTTCAGAATATTCAGAAATCAGAATATGGATGAAAATGAACTCTACAACATATTAAAAATGGGAGTATAACACATGAACCAACAAATAGGCTAACACAATTTGAATAAGAGGAACATTTAAAATGGTAACCATTAAATTGTGTTCATATTTTAAAGCTTTATATACAGTACATTTTGCTCCTCTCATCCTTTCTTCACTCCACAGATTAAACTTCATGCCTCGTCTTAGTTTCTGGTCTTTCTTTCCTTTCTTCCAATTCAAAAATTGCTTGTCTAAGTATGGTGTCAAATGACATTATCAAAAAAATTGTAGCCCGAAATGTAGTCTGTCTTTACATACATTTAACAGACGTTTATAAATAAATAAAACATATTCAAAGTCGACAGTCTACTCGTTGTAGGCACATTTTAAGAATGAATATTTTAAATAAATAGGCTAAATAAATAAAATTAATTTGTGGAACTTAAAATATATTTTTTTGTTTTAAACTTAAAATGCAATTTGAAAAGTGTATCTTTTTTTATATAATCTTTTTTTACTGAACTAGCTGAAGTCAAGCATACTTTGGCTCCCTCGAGTAGCTGTTGTCATATGATGAACTCATCTTTAGGTAAAACGTGGGACTTTTTAGTGTCGGGCGAAGGGTGTCGGGCGAAGGGTGTGGCCATTTCTATGGGCGTCTCTTAAAAGCAAAATATACAGTATAAAACCTCACGCTGAAGTTAGAGAAGTCACTTTTGAGAACCAGCTGAGACACAGAGCAAATAACGCATAGCTCCTGGGACTGACCTGAACTGACAATGTACAGCAGATCAGACAGCCTGGTCCTCTCATTACCGAGAAACACTTTCTTCCAGCCGCAGTCGCAGTTCGATTTCAGACCGACGATGCAGCGCAACACCGAGCCGGAAATCTTCACTTTCGAGCGGATCCCGGAGCCGCAGCAGCAGCACCAGCAGGCGTTCCATCACCGCGGAGCTCCGCTGCGCCCGCGCAAGAGAAACACCCGCGTCATGTATCCCTCCAAAGTGCGCAAATATCTGCCACCGGCCGAGAAGAGCCCAGCCAAACGCTGGCTGCTCGCCCTGTGCCTGGTGGTTTTCTTGCAGATCTACACGGAGGAGGGATCCGTTGAGACGACGCAGAGTGAAGCACCAACCTACACCGATGCCACATCGTACAATGTTCTCCCTTTCCAGTCTGCTGAGGAGCAAGCCAGACAGATGATGGGCAAGTTCCCTGAGGACTTCAGCCAGTCCAGCAGCGAGGAGAAGAAGGAGAGCTCTTGGCTTCTGAACACTACATGCCCGAGCTCGAGCTTGGAGGAGGACTTCGCCACTCTCTACCAGCAGAGCCGGAGGAATGGATACGTGGTGGCCCTTCTCTACCCCGTATATCATAGACTCGGCTCAGAGAACTGAATGAACTCAGAATCAAGTTTGTGGACTAACCAAGACAAGACTTTGAACCTTCTTGGAGAAGAGAAATAGGCTCCTGTGGTGCCTGGAGAAGTCATCTGGTCCAGCTGGACTCCACTGAGAGATGGAGACAGGACTTGAATGATGAACAAACTTATAATGGAATGAAACTTGAATGGCTCATTTAGATTTACTTGAAAATGTTTCACTTGAAAGTGTATAGATTTACCTTGTAGCCTCACAAGTAGACCTGTTATATGTCTAAACTAATGAGAGTGTCACAATGACCATTTGTGTTGCTGAACGCTGCAGATCGCAGACATACTTGAATCTCACATTGATAATTTTATGTGTTACATGAAGAACTATTTGCTGTAGCTATTTATTTAATGTTTATTTAATGTTATTTATCATTATAAATTGTTATTGACGTATTTATGTCCTATTGCCTTGTGAAAATAAATTGACATTTGCATCTTCAATTCTTTACTTTTTTCATTGTCTTCTCCTAATATTATTAGTTCTAATGAGCTTCGTTCTCACAAACTTGGCTCAAAATAGTTATTTCTCCTTGCCACCTCTGAAAGTACAATTCTCAAACAAGAAATATAGGAAAATATATGATTTATGACGTGTTGTACAGTACATGTATTTATGCATGAACACTTATACTGATATGGCTCTTTATAAAAAACTGTGGATTTGATTTAAATATTAGAACATAAATACTTAACTACTTTTATTGTTCAAGTCCTAGAGATAATCATTGTAATATTAACACCATTAATGAATAAGATCATTTATGAGCAGTATAAAGATGAAAATGTATGAGGTACCATGATGTTCATATAATGAATAAAGTTACAATTATCACAATAATGCTTTGTTTTGTTCTTCACTTTAATTACATGAGCATATTCAGATGTGTTTCATGTGGTAAGATCAAATGATTATTTAATATGACTGAACTACTTCATTAGGTTACACTATTGATTGTGATTTTAAAGGGGCCAGATCAGGCATAAATTGCTTCTTAAAGTAACAGCTGAATATGTCACATTTTAGAATGTATTTTTAACAAAACATGGCACTGGGACATTCTAAAAGATTACACAATGAGTGATTTTTAAGAGGAAATACCATGTTTTGCCAATCTAATGCAAATTGGAGAAGGATATTACAGTGGAAATAAATCAGGGAAATGAGCAGATCATAAATAGTCATGCAAAATGAGGCCAACAGTTATTAGAAGAAACGTTGTTCTGTCAGTTTTTCATCAGCATTATTATTACAATCTTTTCTGCAAAAATTGCAATACTACAAGAATATTCAAATAATAAATAGTAAATGTGGTACACTGTAAAAATATATGTATTGTATTTTTGTATTTGTATTGTAAAGTTAAAATAATAATAATAATAATAATATTTAGCAGCTGTGTCTGCCAGAACTTGTTTGTTTCAGGCATCATATCACATCATTTAAATGGCTGTATGTTTTATGATTGTTTTATACCTCTCAGACATATTTACAGTATATATACATATACTGTAAATTATTTTATTTAATAAAGATTACATTTAATTATATATGTTAGATTTTCACCATATTGTAAGGTAACCATTTTTTTTAAACAATTTTATATTTTTTTCCTATTAAAAGTATTGTTTTTACAGTGCATTTAATATAGTATCATTATGAGAGAATCTACAGAACGTGTTCTCTGATTTTGTCTAATTCACTTGTTTGGTTGTTAAATGGACATTTGGTTTGGCGGTCAATACTAAAGGGATAGTTCACCCAAAAATGAAATGTACCCCATGATTTACTCACTCTCAAGCCATCCTAGGTGTATATGACTTTCTTCTTTCACACAAACACAATCTGAGTTATATTAAAAAATATCCTGGCTCTTTCAAGCTTTATAATGGCAGTGAATGGTAAATGAGATTTTGAAGGTCAAAACAGCGCCTCTATCCATCATAAAAATATTCAATACGGCTCCGGGGGGTTAATAAAGGCCTTCTGAAGCGAAGCGATGCGTTTTGTAAGAAAAATATCCATATTTAAATCTTTATAGCCTAAAATAACTAGCTTCGGGCAGATGACCGTACGCAAGTCGACTTGCGCTAAAAGAGTAACCTGTGACCCGACACATGACACATTGATGAACGTGGAAGCGCAGAGGATAGAGCAAAACAAAACACCGGTCACGAATTAGAAGTCTAAAACGAGTATTTTTAAAGAGAAATGTCAGAGGATTTCGATATAAGAGAAGAGGAGCTTGAGTTTGTTGCCCAGCCCTATTTGTTTGAACTGCGAGAGGTGTCAAAGCTTACGCTACTCCTTCGTCATACATCGCGTCACAAGTGGCGCAAGTCGACTTGTGTACAGTCGGCTGCCGGAAGCTAGTTATTTTTGGCTATAAAGATTTAAATATTGATATCATGCCGTGCCACACACGTCCTAAAAAAATGAAGCCAAAGCGTCTCGATCGCCCCCAGGTGGTTGGTCCCAGTATAGCTCATAAACCCCACCCCTCCATGTATTCTAATGTGACGAGACAAACTAAACAATCAAATTACACTTCAAATACATTTTTTCCAACGATGGTTTCTGTCACTTTAGGTAGTTTTTATCACACTGATGTAATTTCAAGTGTTCGTTTTTTAAAATCAGTTTGGTTTTAGTTAGTTATTTGATGCTATAAAAACGGGGGTGTGACGTCATGATTGACAGCTTCTCTGAGCGAAGTTGTCACTGAAGCACCAGCAGATTTTTTCCGGGATTTTCAGGAGGAGATTGGAGCTTTAACTTTAATTTCTACATTTCCACAACTGTTTATTTCACACCAACATAATGAGTTGTTCTGCAGCTAACAGATACTGCGGGAGTGTGGGCGGGGTTTTGATATCGCGGCTCTATTTCCTGTTCTCTACTGCCCAGACTCGGGTCCAACTACTGTGCAATCAGCGCAAGATGTCAGCACCATATTCGAACGTTGGCAGCTTCACTTTTCTCCACTAGAAGATAGTGAAGGGGCGTCATCCATCTTTTTTACAGTCTATGATGGATATTTTTCTTATAAAAACGCACACACTCGATTTGCTTCAGAAGGCCTTTATTAACCCTCTGGACCGTCTAGGGTACTTTTAGAATGGATGGGTGCGCTTTTTTGACCTTCAAAATCTCCTTTACCATTCACTCCCATTATAAAGCTTGGAAGAGCCAGGGTGTTTTTTTTTATATACCTCCGATTGTGTTCATCTGAAAAAAGAAAGTCATATACACCTAGGATGACTTGAGGGTGAGTAAATTATGGGTGAACTATCCCTTTAACAAATATTACACAGTGCATGTGTAACGGACGTAGGCCAGTAAGAGCTGTGTGTGTAAACATCACTCCAATGGCCTCAAGACTGACGCTAGTGTCTTTAGCTTCCTTGTTAGCGCACCCGCATCCTACGCCGGAGACCTCGGTTTGAATCCCTCTTTGGGCGGGTTGAGTAGGACCGGTTACATTTGGTGCCGTGACCCGGATGGGAGTGAGGTTTAGGGGGGTGAGTGTAACGGACGTAGACCAGTAGGAGATGTGCGTGCAAACCTCACTCCCCTGAACTCAAGATGCGCGCTAGAGGCTGCGGTCTTTAGCCTCCTTGTTAGCTCCTGCCTCCCCCGCCGGAGACCCCGGTTAGAATCCTGCTCAGAGCGGGTCGAGTAGGACCGGTTACACATGTACTCTGCGTTGTCTGGAATATTACTTTAATTATTTTATTATTTTAAAATTGCTTCTTAAGATCTTTGCATGCTTTAAAATCTGGGTCGTACAACACAAACAAATAAAGGCCTACAGGCTCTGTGAGCATGTATCATCAGTCATATTTATGTCACCTGTCGGAAGTTGTGGCCAGTAGCTCACGAGGAAGCCTTGTGGGAGATTCCCGATACACTTCCTCTCCAGTCCACATAATAAACCACTTACTTTCCACAGCCACAAATTCAAATACAAGATATGGTTTACATTTGAACTCCCCCACACCAAACACACACTCTCCCTGTGCACGCAAACCTCCTGGTTTTCCTTCTTTTGTCCTTTCATCCCTGCCGCCTCTCTCTCCCTGTATGCCTCTGTGAGCTGGCATTCCAGAGCCGTGAGTCAGGTGACACAACATGCTCTGAATGAATCCCGCCTATTGGCCTGAAACCGGAGAGCTAAGCTACAGTATGAGAAAAAATACTGTGAAGAAAAAGGAGAATTCCTCTCATGGACAAGGTGTGTTCAACCTGTTGGGGCTTGATCAAAGACAGAATACAAAAATCCAGATCGTACCTTGACACGCACCTGTATGCTCACACAAAGGCTGTAGAAGGCTGTAGAAAGGCCAGAGGTGTTCTTGCAGTATTGCACATGTTTGGCTTCAACTTTGTGCCAAAGTGTCATTTCCTGTTTGTCCGATCAGACCTCAGTTCTACCTTGAGAGAGTGTAGAGACACTTTGGAGTGCATAAACAAACTCTTGCAAAATAAATCATGTTCTTTCAAGAGTTTTTTTTTTACTACAGTTTTAAATCTCATTCATCCATCCATTATCCAAACCGCTTTATCCTTATTAGGGTTGCAGGGGGGCTGAAGCCTAACCCAGCATCTTGGGCCACAGGTGGGGAAACACCTTGAATGGATGTCCTGTCCATTATAGGGTGCACACACAGACACATTCACACCTGCAGACAATTTAGTGTCACCAATTGACCTTTGGATTGTGGGGGAAACCAGAGCGTCTGGAGGAAACCCATGCAGACACAGGGAGAACATGCAAACTCCACACAGAAAGGCCACCTGGTTGAGCCAAGACTCGAACCAAGGACCTTCTTGCTGTGAGGCCTGTGACATTTTAAGTTTACAATTTGCAATTTGTAAAAGTTGATTATTTTTTTAATAGGCTTTATTCAGGACGTCACATGTACAAACATCTCATTGCATCCGCTTGTCGGAGAAAGTGTTAACGGCAGTACAAACTGACAGCGATATCTATGGACTTTTAAGGTAATCAGCTAACCTAGTTAGTTCTTTTTATTGTTGCTGTTTTATTCAATTTAAATATCTAAATGTTAGTGGGAAGAAGAAAAATAAAAAACTTTTAGATATCAATCTGCATATGCGGTGAACATTGATTATGCTCGCTCCTTTGAAGGAGGCTCTATAAAACGGCTCTATATTTAATGAAGCACATACAAAAGACCTAAAGCGGAAGCGATGAGACCTGTTTTGCAGAATATGGAAGTTTGTTGCACATAACCCCCATAGTTGAGAGAAATCGTGAGTGCAGAGGCGTGTGTGTGCTGTGTGAACATGATGGTTATTGTAGTGTGAGCATGCATTTACTCATCTCACTTGCACACAGATTCAGTATTCCTCAGAATGAATAAAAACAGTGAAATGCATACTCAGAATATTACACAAACCTGCAATAATTAAATGTTAAATAACCCAAATATACTTTATGTATTTAATCTCAATTTATTAACCAATTTCTTTGCTGCTGACCTTCAATGATCCAATTCAACCATATGAATTAGCCAAAGGTTTGCTGAAAGGTTTGTTTGAGTTGCATCTATTACTGTACAGACATGCGTTTGCATTTCCTTCAGCCTGAGGGTTATTATTTCACTTTTGGTGTGAAAGAGCCTTTTACATATGCCAAAAATAGAAATTTTTTAACAAACAAGTCAAAATAGTTCATCATTATGGACTCTGCAGTTACTTAATTTTTGCTATTTTTTGCTTATGAATATGATGCACAGTTTTAGCCAGTCATGGTTGATGAATATAATCACAGGAATGGGTGTGTTAACTTAATCAAATAAATGTCATTCACACTCATAAATCCATTATTTCAGTGAATAATGCTCTCAGATCATCTTGTAGGGAGTATGCCAGCATTCTCGTCAAATATAGGGCACAATCTGTTAGTGACAATAAGGTTGTGGGTTCAGATCCCAGTCATAATAGCAACCCAGGCATAATAAGTCGTAATTATGACTTTCTCAGTTGAAAAGTTAAAATTATGACACTAATTCAAAAATATGAATAATGGCCAAAAAAGGAGAAATTGTGGCATAATGTCGAAATTAACAACTTAAAGGTCAGAATTATTATCATTAATTTAAATTATGACTTTTTAGGCCATAATTTTGACTTTTTATCTCAGAATTCTGACTTTGTCACAATTTTGACTTTTTATGTCACAATGACTTTTAAGTCATAATTTCAAAATTTAGGACATACTAAGTCAAAATTATGACTTAAAAAGTCAAAATTACGGCCTAAAAAGTCGATTCATGACATAATGTCGAAATTATGACTTAAAAATTGAAATTTTGTCAGAATTTTTAAGTCATAATTTCGACATTATGTCACAGTTTCGTAGCCTAGAAATCTAGACGCACCCTAGCGGCAGCAAATGTAATTTGCAGCCAGGGTCGTCTAGCAACTCTCCGTTGGCTTGCAAGCTTGAAAAACCAAACTCTAGTCAGGCCAATCACATCATGTATAGAGTCGGTGGGCAGGCTTAACATAATGACGGCAGAGTTGCGACGGTTCCGCGTGCTACTTGAAAACAAAGAAGCCGGCGAACAGCGGTCTTTCGAATCGGCTTTGGCCGTGACTCGGAAGACTTGGAGTTAAGCTTTTCTTTGAGAAAAGAACAAAGAACGGCACTGAAGTCATTCTTAAAAAAGGAAGATGTGTTCGGAGTTTTTTTAAAAAGTTTAATCTATCAACTAGCTCCGCTTCCCCTTCTTCGTTGCTCTGGTTGGTTTTCGCCCTATCCTATTGCGTGCAGAGGGAATTTGAAAGACAACCGTTCATCCCGCTCCTCGGATTGAGCCCTGCCAATGGTGTGTTCCCAGACCCAACATCTTGATGTGGGTCTGGCTTGTCAGGCTAACAGTTTCGACTTTTTAGGCCATAATTTTGACTTTTTATCTCAGAATTCTGACTTGCTGTCATAATTTTGACTTTTGATGTCATAATAATGGCTTATCAGAGCATGATTCTTTTTTATCTCATGTGGCGGAAATGGACTTCCATACAAAATATATGTGAGGTTGTGAGTAATTTTGATTGACTATTATTTCTTATAATTGATTGATTATTATTTCTTAGATGTTGCTTGTCCTGAAGTTGCTGCCGTGTATATTGTGCTGTTAATGCATGATTTGGTTTTGTAATTTGTACCTGCATACTAATGGATATTTACAGATGCATGTATGGCATTATTGAAATGACTCTGATGTCTGAAGATGGCCATTTAAGGAGAAGGATGAGAATATTGTTTCATGCTGATGGAATGGTAAATATTCAGTGAATTGTTACTGTATACATGGACACATGTAAACTGATAAAACACACATATTAAAGTTTTTATGAATGTTACTATTTTTAAAAACTTAAGGAAATGATAAGAATCTGTTCAAAAAGGAAGGTGAGTGGAATCTGAATAAGCTATGAACTGAATGAGTGAAATCATTCCAGATGAATGCCAATTATGACATGACAAACTTTACAAAGAATGGGGCGAGTCCCATGATTGCATTTAATAAGTTTCTTTTTAATCAGAGCCCACAGGAAGGAAACTGATGTAATCATGATTTTGCATCTTACTCTGCCTTGTGTACAATTTCATAATTCTTTGTGTCATCATTCTTTTACTGTTGTAAAACCACTGAGACTAAAGGTACAACCACAACCTGAGTTTCAGGTGTACCATAAAGGACTGAAATCATCCGTGAAAGGTGTGTGTGAGAATTCCTGTCATGCTTTTATTCACTGCTGTCTCTCTCTCACACACACAGAGAGGTGTGAAATATTAGAGATATATGGGTTATATTACCAGGGAAATGAGAAGATACATTTGCATCTGTGTAGGAATGTGAGAGAACAAGAAAACTCAGTTTGGCTTGAGTTCCTCCTCTGGTAACTTTCTCTCTCCCACTTTACTTCCTGACAGTTCTCTATACTATCCTATCTCAATAAAGGCCAGAAAGATATTTAAACAGAAAAATAAGCCAATGACAAGAGATACAGTAGGCCTACAAGGCAGAGCCAGCACACTAGATTTTCTGAAGAAAACGTGAATGCTGTTTGTCTGTGCACAACCACGATGCCATGATTTAGGTGTGGTGGTGGCTAGGATATTATCGGTGGTTGCTAAGTGGTTGGCTAGAATGATGTGGTTGCTTGCTTGCTTGCGTGTTCTGTGGTTGATGGATGTTCTGGGTTCATTCAGAACTATCATGTCAACTGTCATGTGAAGTATATCCAGGGCTGTAACCACTATAGACATTAGCCCCTGTCACACATACAGTCTTTACTGGTAAATTACCGTAACAGATCATGTGTAAACAGGACCTTTTCAAAAAATACCGTAAATTGGTTACGGCAATTTACCAGTAAGGGAAGTTGTAACATTACCAGTAAATTACCGGTAATGTGCTCTGTGTGAACGCGAAATGAAGATTACCGGTATATTCACATATGAAATCAGAACGCGCTGACGTAAGAAGTCTGCTTTAGGCCAATCATAAAGACTTATGAAGATGAAGTGATTACTCCGCGCTGTTTACAGAAAGGTTTTTAATAGTTTTTCTATTTAAATATGCGCTAAATGATCATCTTTGACCGTTGCGCCACGTCTTGCAGCATTTTCAACGTGTCGCGCTCGAGACCCAGCCTTCTTTTCCATTCATCAGCGCTGCGGCTCTGCAGTTGGATACTATTACGCGTGTCTCGTGTTTTTAAGAGCACACACATGTTCTGTTTGATCATCCGTTGAACGCCGTTGCTTGTGTGAAGAGCATATTTGTGTGCTGTGTGAAAGCGGCTATCGATGGTGACAATTTTTTTTTAAATAAAATATTATTTGCAAAAAGTTTAAATTGATTACTTCGAAACTACAATAGACCTGGAACATTTAGGCCTACCGCTCTTATTCCTTTTTCTTAATTCCCTTAAATCCCTTATAATCCTTTAATTATTTACAACGGAAATCCCCCACCACCACCACCACCACCACCATCCATTGGCTGGAAGCAGAGCAGGAATAAACTGGTTTAGCATATCCTCAACCAGCAGGGATTAACTGAGAGTGATTGTGTCTCCCTGGGCATGTCTGAACCCATAGAAGCTGTGTTTCTGTGTAGGAAAGACAGATCTAGAAAGCGAGAACGGCATCTAGGAGTGGGTAGCAAAGAGGAAAACTCCTTACCTCCTACGCCCATGACATTGTCATCGATTATCAGATACTGTATCATGTCTCATGGGCCCGTCAGGACTGTTGCCATGGGACTCAAAACACAGAACCAAGACATATAAAATCTCTGTCATAATGGTGTCGTTATCACTTTGTTGAGTAAAAAATATTTTTATTTGTCACATTTGTCAGATGGAACCAAAAACATAAAAATATAGATAAATACAACTAAAGATAAAACAAAAAATACAACTATATTGTATTGTGATGTAATTTCCTTTATGATGTAATGGTATGATGTAAATGTTACATGACTTCCAATGACCCAGCATGTAACACCACATTGACTTTGATCATTTATTGTATTATTTATAATATTCATATTTTATATTTGTTATATTATTGATAATAGTATATAGGGCTGGGGGAAAAAATCGATTCACATATGAATCGTGATTCTATCTTCCACAAATTTCAAAAATCGATTTACACTAAAGTTACACTTTAACTTTGCAGTACTTAAAGTTATTGACTCATTAGAATGTTATTAATTACAATAAGCCTTGAAAAAAGACGATGCGTTTTTTTATTTTAGTAATTATTATTAATATTTATTATTATCTTTACACCAACTAGGCAAACTTTAGGCCTCATATCAAGTTCAAACTATACATTTTAATTTACTAATAAACATTATGTTTATAATAGAACATTTATAACTGTATAAATTGCATTTACTGTGTATTTTAAAAATATCATCAATCCATAAATAATCATCAGTCCTTTTTGTTTAAATATTAAGTCACAAAGTAGAATAACAAGATCTGTACATTAATGTTTCTTAAACCTTCTGTTATAAGTATTTTATCTGAAAACTAGTTTTTCATAAAAGACCTTTACCTTGAGCTTGTTGCACATTTACACAATCTTTATAACACCTTTCATATCTCGTCTTGATCCTTAAAGAAACAAACAATCTGGTACCTAGAAGAGCGTAAAGATCACACTCCAGGAACTGTAGATCACTGTAACAATGCATTCCAGATGTCTGGCGATGGACTGAAACTGTCATGCTAAATATAGGATGATTGTGATCGTGTTTTATTCATTTCCTCAGAACATAAGCAATAGGAGTTTACCAGTAAACGGTGTAAACTGAACTGTAGTAAGGAGAAGCTTATACCTGTGGGGAAATCTCACCTCTCCACCCCTCTGTTGCACAAGTGCTGTTGCAAAAGCTTTCTATCATAACTGATTCATGGCAGTAAAATATGTCCATGTAAACTATTAGAGAAACAGTTTCTGAGTAAAGTTATTGCATTGTGATAATCATGGAGTGTTTGAATCCTAGTATAATGTCATGAAAGGAGTGTAATCATATTAGTGTGTTAAATGTAATTATTAAAATATAAATTTGCCATGATCTTTTTTTTTCATTGACTTGATTAATCACATTTAAAGCCTCCATTTTGGCAAGTGTGGCATAAATGACATACCCAAAATAAAAAGGTTTCTGTTCATAAGTCATTCTAAATAGACACTTAACCAACATATATGTAGAAAGCCAACATTTGAGAGTTTACAGTTCAAGACTCAGAATTACTCAGACTCTTATTAATATGATGCATAAGCTCAAACATAAAAACAAAAACATTAAGAAGTTTTTTAATGTATAAAAATATTAGTATGGTAACTTATAACCACATTTAAAGTGAAGCCACAAGTCTGCTCATGCTTCATTTAAAATCTGAGGATTATATCAATAAAACTATGAAGTTTATGAAGCATTTTCTAAGACCATGTCATGTGAGGTTTTTAGAGAAGGCTGATAATATGCTAATAAACTGTTTTATTGCCCTGTAAACACCTACTTGTAGTCTATTGTCTGCTCCATTCATGTTCTATTGTTCTCACTCGACGAACCTTTTACACCTCTGCCTTGAATGAGACTTAATCTTCATTATTCTTTTATCATTGTTCTTTTGTTTGTATTCAACTATTATTAGCCTTTACTCTGGCATTAAATGGCTTGCCCATCAACACCACTTTGATCCCAATATACATAAATTTTGTAAACAAAAAGCAAATAATCAAACAAAATAATATTTTGCTAAATAATTTTATTATTATTCATTTAGTCATGAATTGTTTTGGGTTTTATAATTGTTCTCTGTTTAGCCATTAATGTGTTTAGCCAACATGTTGTTTTCCTGGGCAAATAAAGACCAGTTCACACCAAGACCGATAACTATAACAATAACAGTCTAAATATAAAATAATAGCATAAAATAAGTCCATACCACAACTAAAACAATAATGACACAGAGAAACGATATCATTGGAATCACTTTCAGAACGATTTTTTCAGTTGATGAATGGGAAAAACAATGACAACCAATCAGAATCCATTCTGCTTTAACGAGCTCAAGCATTTAAAGCGGCAGACGATAAAACTGCAGCTCATGATTATAATAAACAGAACAATATGTTTAGTAGGCCTATGTCCACTGGTGTGGACTGGACACTAATAGTTATTGTTATAGTTATCTAACATTCTTGGTGTGAACGGGTGTTTAGGATATGTGTCAATAAACATTTACTTTCCAAATTCAAATCGAAAACTCACGAATCATTTTCAAATTGTGAATCAAAAAGTGAACAATCCCTACTCAACCCACAATGTGTTTTCCAAACTTTCTCTTCAGGATCAACACAAGCCCAGTATTTCCTGTATTTATCACATGCTCTGCCCTAGTGCTCATTTCCTCTGCTTCACTCTCCCTCACGCTGGCCAGCGGAAGAGAGGAAATGATGTTACATCACCCAAGTGTTGTTTAATAGAGGCCTTTCCCAAATACTTCATCACTTTCATATGTAATGGTCATCTAGCCAATCCACTCATGACCGGTTGCTTTGAGGATGAAGAGGTCAGTAGCCTAGGCTATACCAGAATGACAAAGCACTTCCTGTCAGTTGTGATGTTTTTATAAGTGTGATAGATTTTGCCAGTCAGGCTGTGAAAACATTACAACTCAATGAATGTCTGGAAATTTATATTCAGTTCAATTTTTTGTTGCCATAATGACTAGTTGACTGTAGCCTATGTATATGAAACATAAAGTCACCTTTATTTCTATAGCGCTTTATACAATAGATATTGTTTCAAAGCAGCTTTGCAGTAATAACAGGAACATGACTCATTTGGGCTGTTGTTCAGCTGAAGTCAGTTTTGATTCAGTTCCATTATAAAGATCATAAATTATTAAATTAGTTCTATAAAGCAGTTCTGCAAAAAATGATGTCATCGTCCAGATCAGTTCACATACAACATCGCCAGTACATTCAGATCAATAATATTGTTGAATATTAAGTGTCCTCAACTAAGCAAGCCAGAGGTGACAGTGGCAAGGAACCCAAACTCCTTTAGGTGACAGAATGGAGAAAAAAAAACCTTGGGAGAAACCAGGCTAAGTCGGGGCCGGGGGGCCAGTTCTCCTCTGGCCAACGAATTAACACGGTGTGATTACGATTCAGGCTGCATCACAAGTCAGAATTCAGATCAGGGTCAGGATATTCCATATAGCCTACATATATGAAACATATATTCCATAGTCAACAATAAGTTTCTGCTTTCTAAATTTAACCATTATAACTGTTATTTTTGTGGAAATTATATATACTGCATTTTAAAGTTATATATATTGAACTAACTTTAATATATATATATATATATATATATATATATGTATGTATGTATGTATATATATTAATATACTGGTCTGTGGCTATGCAGCCCCATACGCAACAAACTGTGTATTCTGACACCTTTCTATCAGAACCAGCATTAACTTCTTGAGCAATTTGAGCTACAGTAGCTCATCTGTTTGATCGGACCACACGGGCCTGCCTTCGCTCCCCACGTGCATCAATGAGCCTTGGCCGCCCATGACCCTGTCGCCGGTTCACCACTGTTCCTTCCTTGGACCACTTTTGATAGATACTGACCACTGCAGACCGGGAACACCCCACAAGAGCTGCAGTTTTGGAGATGCTCTAACCCAGTCGTATAGCCATCACAATTTGGCCCTTGTCAAACTCGCTCAAATCCTTACGCTTGCCCATTTTTCCTGCTTCTAACACGTCAACATGGGGATAAAATGTTCACTTGCTGCCTAATATATCCCACCCGCTAACAGGTCCCGTGATGAAGAGATAATCAG
This sequence comes from Coreius guichenoti, assembly GCA_039654105.1. Lineage (NCBI taxonomy): Eukaryota > Metazoa > Chordata > Actinopteri > Cypriniformes > Gobionidae > Coreius > Coreius guichenoti. Next base: position 6,623,730 of record CM077169.1, on the reverse strand, counting down.
TGTTATTCACTTCACCTGTCAGTGGTCATAATGTTATGCCTGATCGGTGTATATATATATATATATATATATATATATAGGCTATGTATAAATAACCAAAAGACTGCATTAAAGAATGTAAAACGGTTTTAATAATAAAAAAATGTTTTGTTGACATTAATTGGAATCTCCTTCCTGGCACTTCCCAGTGTGTGCTTTCATCATATTTCCCCAGACTGCCAGTAAGCCCTGCTGTATCACTCCTTACTAAATGCAAAAAATGGAGACATCTCTTCAGGAATGTGCGGAAACAGATGAGGCACCGCTGTCAGAGACTGGAAAATGAGTCTGTGCTGTCCCCTGATGGACCAAAGGAGCAACTACGGTAACTATCTGAAATAAAAGATTTTGATGTGGCCTATTGCAGACATAAATTAAATAAATAAATAATGTAAATGTAATAGGCCTACTCACATTTAATGCTCAGAGTAAAGTAAAATCTATACTATTGCAGACATAAATAAATAAAATAAATAAAATGTAATACATTTAATGCTCAGAGTAAATTAAAATCTATTTATAAAACATTTTTATCAATTTCATCAGAAGTTTCTTCTAACTGGTCTCCATCTCAACCCATAAAGCACGTCTTGTCTAGCTTTACTTTCACCAGCCCATCTTCTGTTAGTGACCTAACTGCACAAACTAGCTCATTGCCAATTAGATCCAGTTAGACCTCACTTTTAAAAGACACCCGGGTTAAAGGCTGCCTATCTTTTGCTTACCTGATCAACTGTGCTATTTCCTCTGAGTTTGGCCCTCTATCGATAAAATCTGCTACTGTCATATTTTGAAGAAATCAGGACTAGTTTTTTGTGCTATGAATAAAAACATATATGTATCTTTTGTTTCTAAACTGCTCGAAAAAGTTGTTGCCTCTCAGCTACAGTCTCATCTTTCTGTTAACAATCGATCAGGCCATAACACTGAATTTTGCACTATATTAAAAATGACCAATGACCTTCTCCTATCTGCTGATTCAGTCTTATTACTGTTCTCACCATGCTTGGTTTAACAGCAGCTTTTGGATGCACAATATGATTACAATATGTTAAAAATTCTGCTGCCAGAGTCATTTCTCAAGTCAAGAAATATAAACACATTACCCCTTTACTCTATAATCTACATTGGTCGCATGTTTCTCTCCATAGTCAGTATTAAATTCTCCTTTTTAACTTTTAAATGCCTTCATGATCTTGTGCCTCATTATCTGTCTGAACTGTTGCACTATTATTCACCCCCTCGCTCTCTTCGGTCATCTGACTTAAAACTTATTGTTCCTCCCTTTCCTCTCTCATCAGTGGGTGGTAGATTGTTCAGTGCTATGGCACCCAAACTCTGGAACTCACTGCCACTAACTCTTCGAGACACCTCCTCATTCATATCAGAACTAAAACCTATCTCAGGTATTTTTAGCCCACCTCTGTCTAGTGTTTTACTGTGTTACTGTTACTTATTTAAGTTTTTTATCTAATATTTATATTTTATTTCAGCTTTATTTCAATTTTTATACCAAAAATGTTTTAATAGTTTTAGTTTTACTTAACAATAATAACCCTGCTTTGGACTTAAAAACAGTTATAGCTCTTTTTTAGCTATTTTTGTAATAATATAATAGGCCTATATAATACTATAATATAATATAATATAATATAATATAATATAATATAATATAATATAATATAATATAATATAATATAATATAATATAATATAATATAATATAATATAATATAGTTTCTATTCTAAGTGTATTCATTCAGTTGTTCAGTGTTACATTCATGGATGTGATGTAAAAATCACATTGAATCTGTCAGTTTAAAGCAAAAGTCATAGTCACCTCTGTCTAGTGTTTTACTGTGTTTATTATTGTGTGTATGGCCCCTGTCAGTGTGTTCATAAAAACCCCAAAATGACCCCCAACCCCTTAATCTTTTCTTTCAGGGCAGTTTCACTGTCAACAAAAAACTGTGAGTTGAAACAGCAATACAATTAAAAAATAACAAAATTACAAACAATAGGACAAATACAATAGGGAAAGAAAAAAAAAAAAAAATATATATATATATATATATATATATATATTGAATAAAGTAATCAAATGTAAAAATTCATTTTGCCCTACGCAACGTATAGGGAGGACCGGCACTGTATATATGTATGTGTATGTATGTACAGTATGTAGGTATGTATATAGGCTATGCCTGTATACTGTATGTCTGTATCTTGTTGATGCCATGTTTAATTCATTATCTCCCTGTACAGCGACCTTGAGCTTGGGAAAGGTGTTTTATAAATAAAACATATTATTATTATTATTATTATTATTATTATTATTATTATTATTATTATTATTTAAGTATTATGTATATACTATTATAGTTTATATTAATATGTTGAATTTGATTTTATTTTTATATTAGTTTAATTTTTAGTATGTTTGCTGTGCTTTTTTCATTTTTATTAGTTTTGTTTTTATATTACTATTTAGGTTAACTTTATTACTTACTATTAATCTTATATATTTTATATTTAAAAGTAATATTGTTATTTTTTGATATATTTTTAATTTCTAATTTTCATTTTTATTTAAGTTATCTATATTTGTATTTTATTTCAGCTTTATTTCAATTTAAAAAAATTAAATAAATAAATAATTAATTAATTAATAACTATTAATTAAATAACATCGTTTTACTAACGATAATAACCCTGCTTTGGACAGTTAGCCAATATAATATAATATAATATAATATAATATGGTATACCTCTTGTGTTTTACTGTGTTTAGTTACTGTGTTACTGTTACTTATTTAAGTTTTTATAATATAATATAATATAATTATAATATAATATAATGTTTCTATTCTAAGTGTATTCATTCAGTTGTTCAGTTACATTCATTGCTCTCCTTCTCCAAGTGGCCGGAAGAGGGATGTGATGTAAAAATCACATTGAACGGTTTTTTTTTCTTCCCCTGTGCAGCAGATCTTCCGATGCATTGTAACAGTGTTGAAGAACATAAACTCTTGAACACAATGCCTCGACATCTGTAATGGCGTGCTGACTTTCGGATGTGACTTCGGTGAAACGATTGCCAGGATCTCGAAAACAGGTAATCTGACAGTTTAGAGCGAAAGATAGAAAAGTTTCTTAAGACAAACTGAAGTTGTTGATTTTTTCTGGACTCTTTTGTTGCGATTGAGAAACACTCTTGCGTTCAGACAGATCAGATGTGTGTTGTTGATGAACTCGAGGTGATTCATGGATGCTTGAAACGCTGTTTTGTCATCTTTGGACACTTTTTTTTAGAGATCAACACAGGTCTCTTTCATTTACAGTCGATTGTGTGAAAAGTTTTGAATTGACAATATCATCCACATGGTCCTTTTTGATGCTTGATGGGTATATTGGTAGAATGGTGAAATGTTTTGTGGCTGTTATTTCACTTTATTGTCTTGATGAGTTTATTTCTGTAAGTTGCTGCTTTATGTTTTCATTTGTCTCCTTGACGATCGGCTTCATAAACCAGGCCGCAGTGCGCATGTCTAACTTTTACCTATAATAACAGATCGCCGGTAACATGACAACCTCTAAAAAGATCTGTTAAATGTTTTACCCTATGGATTCTGCACGAGGGATGTCCGATTCGTGAACGAATCGTTCCGATTCGGATCTGAGTCGGTTCACAAATAAACCGGTCTGAACCATAGACCGTAAAAAAAATAGGTCTGAACGATTCGGTCACGAATCGGACTGAATCAGTCCGAGCGGTTAAATGGAGTGCTACAGTTCTCGCCCCCTTTTTTCAGGCGCTGATTCCTGAAGTTTTTTTTTTTTTTTTTTTTAATTAATTTTTCCCATAGGGATTTTAATATAGTCGTGAGTTATAAGCCATTAACCAAGTCAGTCAGCTACGAGGTGAATCACACTACAAACTTTGATTTGAACCAAAAAAGTTTTTGAAAATCGGACAAAAATTTGAAGCCCAAAAAAATGCATCCATCCATTATAAAAGTAATCCATACGGCTCTGGGGGGTTATTAAAGGCCTTCTAAAGCGAATCGATGTGTTTTTGTAAGAAAAATATCCATATTTAACACATTATAAAGTAAAATATCTTTATTAACCCCCCTGTAGCCGTGTGGATTACTTTTATAATGGATGAATGAATGAATTAAACACGATGGAGAAACATAAAATTACTCACTTACAAATGTTGATTATATGTATAAAACAATATATTTTTAGAGTGTAGGGAGACTGACTCGATTATGTCATTTGTAGTGCTTCTTTGGAGTGAGCGGAGCTAAAGAGCTATTTTGGAGTGTGTTGCTTTTTCTCTAATTGGTGTAATTTTCTCTACAGCATCATGGGTAATGTAGTTTTAACCAGGAATTCCACGGTTAAACGCGATTATTATAAAAATACTGACAGCAGAAGCAAATACCATGGATTAACAACCTCATATCTCACAGTAGGTCTGTCTTTAAAGCTTTATAAGTTATGGTTCAAAATCAATTTCCTTATGGAGAAAATATGGAGTTTTTACTTCCATAACCCAATTGTTGCACTCTATAGAGTGCATTAGCGCCCTCTCCCTTTTTCAGCGGCACTGGTTATGGATTAATTTCCATTAATCCATTAATTTTCCTATAGGGATTTTTTTTTAAAAGTCTTTGTTAAAGAGTTATAAGCCATGAACCAGGCCAACCAGCTACGAGGTGAATCACATTATTACAAACTTTGATTTGAAGTAAAAAAGTTTTTGACAATCTGACAAAAATACAAAGGTACAAGACTGTGTACTTAATGACTTTAGTGAGGGAAACAACTACAATCCCACAAAGCATTGCGAACAGCATAATCAAATTAAAAACAATGGAGAAATATAAAATGACTAATTTACAAATGTGGATTATATATATATATATATATTTATATATACACAATATATTTAGATATATTATGTATTTTATAATATATATATATATATACACACAAACATTTAAGTATTTTGAGACTAGAGAAATCGGCTCGATTACATCATTTCCATTGCTTCATGAGAGTGGGCGGAGTTAACGAGATATTTTGGCGTGTGTTGCTTTTTTCGACTCTGATTGGTGTCGTTTTCTGTATCATTGTGTAATTTTCAGTAATGTAATGTAGTTTTTCACCAGTAATTCTGCTGTTAAACACGATTATTTTAATAATAAGCTGAAATCATGTGGGCTGACAACTTCAACAGAAGGGAATATCATCGATTAACAACCTTGTAGCTTATAGTAGGGCTGTAAGGTTTATAAGTTATTGATAAAAATGAATTTCCCTATGGAGAAAATTAATGGAGTTTTTACCAGAACTCGACTGTTGCACTCTATTACATCGGAAAACTCGTTGAACTGAGAGTCGAATCTTTCCAACATGTCCGATTCATAATTGAGTGTGCTATTTTAATAGACTAAAACTATTTTAGACTTGCATACAAGAGTTGGTTTTAATAAATAGCTTTGTTAAATCAAACACGTGCAAAAATGTTTTAGCTGAGAAATTACTTCATGCCATAAAAGCATTTTTTATTCAGTTCTTTGACTCAACTTTACATCATTGGTCCTTATCAATATCACATCGGGGCACGTTGTCACATTTTTGTTAAGTCGTGTTGTTTTTCATAAGCTGTAATTTTATACAATTTATTAATTACAACTCTTTTATTAAAAACAATGGTTTCATGTTTATTTGTTACATTTTCATTAAATCTTTTGTGTTTTTTGATAAATGTTTTACTGTTCAAATTGTGCAGAAAAGCCTAAAATAGTCTTATTTAGTGGCAGGTTCCAATTGTGACAACTTGTTTCTTAAAATATGATCTGCTATTGAATTGATTCTAAGAAATATGCTAAACTTACTCTGAGAAATATTCACTATAGAGTAAGTGTGACGAACATTAACAGGAATTAAAAAGTACAAGAGCAACACAGCTCATTGGATTGCTGTCAGCGACTATTGATTATTAGGAATTGGAGATGGATTGATATGTTGCTGCTTTAAAAAGTGAAAGATCTTTGATTGAAATTCATCAAGTTGCATATGAGGTGACAGGTTATTGCTGTTTATTAACGATAACTGAGAATCCGAGGCATTTCATCTCTGAGTTTAATCTTCAAAAAGCCGGTTATAATAGCGATTTCCTCTGTGTTTTTTATTAAGTGCCTCATGTACTGTTTTTCTTTCTCCTGTGATGCAAGAAAGTGTTGTGTGCCAGAGCAGAGGTCAGATGTTGCCTAACAAATGAAAAATGCCTCAAGCATAAATTCGCTCATGCTCACAGCTCTTGTTTCTGTCTGTGTCTGATTATCAGACTCTCTGTTCAGCGTTTATCTGTGAAAGTTACTGCAGACCTTAACGCTTGATACTATCGGCAATAACTCGGTTGCTGACGCCATTTTGGGGTTGATGAAGAAAGGGTTTTGGTTATGTCATAATAGGGATGCAAGAGAGGGTGTGTTTGTCTTATAGAGCCAATATGAATTTATTGAGAGGTTGAGTGATATTTAGGTACCACAGATGTAATGAAGCACAGAGAAACCTTACTCACTAATAGATCATGCTCTTCATCAAAGCATCCTGAATTTTTTTTTTATCATGGTTTCCACAAAAATATTAAGCAGCACAATTGTTTTCAACATTGATAATAATAAGAAATGTGTCTTAAACAGCAAATTAGCATATTAGAATGATTTCTGAAGGATCATGTGACACTGAAGACTGGAGTAATGATGCTGAAAATTCAGCTTTGCATCACAGGAAATAAATTATATTTTAAAATATATTGAACTAGAAAACAGTTATTTGAAATTGTGATAATATTTCATAATTTTACCGTTTTACTGTATTTTTGGTCAAATAAATGCAGCCTTGGTGAACATAAGAGGCTTCTTTCAAAAACATAAAAAAAAAATCGTACCAACCACAAACATTTGAACTGTAGTGTAAATGTTAAAACTGCACACTTGCTAGCCCAAGTTACTAATTTATTAGCAGCAATAACAGTAGTGATGCCACTATGGAAAAACATCAGTCTTGGCTATTAAAAAAGTTGGTCACTTCACTCTTTCACATTGAAATGTGAGAAGCTGTGATACTGATTCATCGCTGTCTTGATAAGTTATCTTGAGTTTACCAGTCTTACGTCTATGCAAGGCCTCTCAGCTATTCTCAGACTTGATAAATGCTAGAACATGAAACAAAAGGCTGTTCAAGGTCAGTATTGTGCACTTGTTTTATTTAACTTGTTCCTTAACTGAATTCTGAATTGGTCTGGAAGAAGTTTGTATAGCTCAGGAGAAATAATGGCGTTCTCTATTTTGTTTCAATCAACTTTTTCCTTCGCACTCTTTGAAATAGCATTAGAAACAAATGAGTTAAGTGACAGGCTACAATTACTGCTGTCAAATCGATTAATCGCGATTAATCACATCCAAAATAAAAGTTTGTGTTTACATAATATACACTCACCTAAAGGATTATTAGGAACACCATACTAATACTGTGTTTGACCCCCTTTCGCCTTCAGAACTGCCTTAATTCTACGTGGCATTGATTCAACAAGGTGCTGAAAGCATTCTTTAGAAATGTTGGCCCATATTGATAGGATAGCATCTTGCAGTTGATGGAGATTTGTGGGATGCACATCCAGGGCACGAAGCTCCCGTTCCACCACATCCCAAAGATGCTCTATTGGGTTGAGATCTGGTGACTGTGGGGGCCATTTTAGTACAGTGAACTCATTGTCATGTTCAAGAAACCAATTTGAAATGATTCGAGCTTTGTGACATGGTGCATTATCCTGCTGGAAGTAGCCATCAGAGGATGGGTACATGGTGGTCATAAAGGGATGGACATGGTCAGAAACAATGCTCAGGTAGGCCGTGGCATTTAAACGATGCCCAATTGGCACTAAGGGGCCTAAAGTGTGCCAAGAAAACATCCCCCACACCATTACACCACCACCACCAGCCTGCACAGTGGTAACAAGGCATGATGGATCCATGTTCTCATTCTGTTTACGCCAAATTCTGACTCTACCATCTGAATGTCTCAACAGAAATCGAGACTCATCAGACCAGGCAACATTTTTCCAGTCTTCAACTGTCCAATTTTGGTGAGCTCGTGCAAATTGTAGCCTCTTTTTCCTATTTGTAGTGGAGATGAGTGGTACCCGGTGGGGTCTTCTGCTGTTGTAGCCCATCCGCCTCAAGGTTGTGCGTGTTGTGGCTTCACAAATGCTTTGCTGCATACCTCGGTTGTAACGAGTGGTTATTTCAGTCAAAGTTGCTCTTCTATCAGCTTGAATCAGTCGGCCCATTCTCCTCTGACCTCTAGCATCAACAAGGCATTTTCGGCCACAGGACTGCTGCATACTGGATGTTTTTCCCTTTTCACACCATTCTTTGTAAACTCTAGAAATGGTTGTGCGTGAAAATCCCAGTAACTGAGCAAATTGTGAAATACTCAGACCGGCCCGTCTGGCACCAACAACCATGCCACGCTCAAAATTGCTTAAATCACCTTTCTTTCCCATTCTGACATTCAGTTTGGAGTTCAGGAGATTGTCTTGACCAGGACGACACCCCTAAATGCATTGAAGCAACTGCCATGTGATTGGTTGATTAGATAATTGCATTAATGAGAAATTGAACAGGTGTTCCTAATAATCCTTTAGGTGAGTGTATGTGTACTGTGTATAATTATGTATATGTAAATACACACTCATTCATGTATATATTTAAGAAATATTTGCATGTGTATATACTGTATATATATTTATATAATTTATATTATATATAAATATAAATATTTTATATAAATAATTCTTAAATACATGCATGTGTGTCTGTGTATTTATTAGGGCTGGGTGATATGGCAAAAAAATGAAATCTCAATATTTTTTTTTTTTTCAGAACGATTGACCGATTCACAATTTCGATTTCGATTTTTTTTTTATGTTTAACTAGTTACCTTAAAAAACATAACTACAATATGATTCTCTTTATTAACCATCTGGTTAAAAAATTTCTATTCCAAGTGCACACATCTAAAGTGATCAACATGGTGTAAATGTAAAACAAATGACTTATTTAATAAATATCTTTGCAGAAAATATGCATTAAATATGAAGGCAAATATTGTACAAACGTATCTTAAACATATCCTATATACTCAGAAATAATATAAGAAAAATGCTAAATATTTCTTAGCCAAAAAGTAATAGCAATAAATAACACCAGTAATAGGCTATTATTAACAGCAAATGCTTTGTAAAAACAGAAAATAACAGCACCTTTCAGCCTGTCACCATCATGCAAACATGAAATATCAAACATGCAGTAGTAGCTAGTTCTTTACAGGTTTTTCCATGGAGCTATTTTTCCTGTTGTTTTTATGTTTGGCGAATGTGTTTGCACACGTCTGTTGCACTCGTGTCTCGCGTCTTTAGCAGTGTCTAACCCATGCAATGGCACTCTAAAAACGTGGCGCTCAAGTTAGAAGAAAGTTCAGCTGGCGTCTAATATCTTTGCCCACTGCCCGCGTCTTGTTTTTTCAACGCAATATCGCATTCTGTGTGAACAGCCGCTTGACGTGACGTTTGACGTGTTCTACTTTCACTTAGCGCATCACACGAGAGCGGTTAATCAGGCGCGCCATCATGTGGTCGGATCATTTTCTTTTGTCATTTGTCAACATGCATATAACGTTTGCTAACATTTTTATTCAAAACCGCGATTTCTCGTTTTAAAATGAATAAAATCGCGGCAAAACATTAAATTCGAATTATTCGGAAAAAATCGGAAAAATCGCCCAGCCCTAGTATTTATATACACTCACCTAAAGGATTATTAGGAACACCATACTAATACTGTGTTTGACCCCCTTTCGCCTTCAGAACTGCCTTAATTCTACGTGGCATTGATTCAACAAGGTGCTGAAAGCATTCTTTAGAAATGTTGGCCCATATTGATAGGATAGCATCTTGCAGTTGATGGAGATTTGTGGGATGCACATCCAGGGCACGAAGCTCCCGTTCCACCACATCCCAAAGATGCTCTATTGGGTTGAGATCTGGTGACTGTGGGGGCCATTTTAGTACAGTGAACTCATTGTCATGTTCAAGAAACCAATTTGAAATGATTCGAGCTTTGTGACATGGTGCATTATCCTGCTGGAAGTAGCCATCAGAGGATGGGTACATGGTGGTCATAAAGGGATGGACATGGTCAGAAACAATGCTCAGATAGGCCATGGCATTTAAACGATGCTAAGGGGCCTAAAGTGTGCCAAGAAAACATCCCCCACACCATTACACCACCACCACCAGCCTGCACAGTGGTAACAAGGCATGATGGATCCATGTTCTCATTCTGTTTATGCCAAATTCTGACTCTACCATCTGAATGTCTCAACAGAAATCGAGACTCATCAGACCAGGCAACATTTTTCCAGTCTTCAACTGTCCAATTTTGGTGAGCTCGTGCAAATTGTAGCCTCTTTTTCCTATTTGTAGTGGAGATGAGTGGTACCCGGTGGGGTCTTCTGCTGTTGTAGCCCATCCGCCTCAAGGTTGTGCGTGTTGTGGCTTCACAAATGCTTTGCTGCATACCTCGGTTGTAACGAGTGGTTATTTCAGTCAAAGTTGCTCTTCTATCAGCTTGAATCAGTCGGCCCATTCTCCTCTGACCTCTAGCATCAACAAGGCATTTTCGCCCACAGGACTGCCGCATACTGGATGTTTTTCCCTTTTCACACCATTCTTTGTAAACTCTAGAAATGGTTGTGCGTGAAAATCCCAGTAACTGAGCAGATTGTGAAATACTCAGACCGGCCCGTCTGGCACCAACAACCATGCCACGCTCAAAATTGCTTAAATCACCTTTCTTTCCCATTCTGACATTCAGTTTGGAGTTCAGGAGATTGTCTTGACCAGGACCACACCCCTAAATGCATTGAAGCAACTGCCATGTGATTGGTTGATTAGATAATTGCATTAATGAGAAATTGAGCAGGTGTTCCTAATAATCCTTTAGGTGAGTGTATATATACATAATAATTATACACAGTACACACACACACACACACACATATTATGTAAACAAACACAAACTTTTATTTTGGATGCGATTAATCGATTTGACAGCGAGCTACAATATAATCTATAAAAATAATGTGGATGGTGTAGCTCGGATTATTTGTCTCAGAAGAATTCAATAGCTGGGTTTCCATCCAAACGTGAAGCAAATCTTTTCAAAGTTTGCAAAAAAACAAATTAGGTGCGTTTCCATCAAGTTGTTTGAGCAGATGATGGTGGTATTGGTAACCTAGTAACCAACAGTAAATAAAACACCATCAGCAGAAACATCCGATTAAAATGGGTGATGGAAACATAGCTATCGAGAAATGTTTGAGCTCATATTGAGATCTATGACTTGGTTACAGTCTTTTGTATTTTTTTTATTTATTTAATTTTATGCATTTGACATGCTTTTATCCAAAGCAACTTACATTGCACTTAAAGGGTTAGTTCACCCAAAAATGAAAATTAGCCCATGATTTACTCACCCTCAAGCCATCCTAGGTGTATATGGCATTCTTCTTTCAGACGAATACAATTGGAGTTATATAAAAAAATGTCCTGGCTAATCCAAGCTTTATAATGGCAGTGAATGGCAGCCCAAAGTTTGAAGCGCATCCATCTATTATAAAAGTAATCCACACGGCTCCGGGGGGTTAATAAAGCCCTTTTGAAGCAAATCGATGGGTTTGTGTAAGAAAAATATCCATATTTAACACATTATAAAGTAAAATATCTAGGTGCCGCCAGACCGGCTTCCATATTCAACTTCCGGAAAAAGCGTAACTGGCGACGCATTACGTCGGACGTAGCGTAAGCGCTTTGAACTGTGAGAACCTTAATTTAAAGTATACGTTTTATCAGTTCATGCATTCAGAAAATTCAGAGTAATTTCTAAACATTCAAACCCATGTTTGCTTGTCATATTCAAAAGATCTTAGTTGTGTTTTTTCCCCCTTTCCTATGGGTTGTTTTCATGCTCGGAAAATATAAAGGTCTTAGCATGAACTCCTGAATAGTTTAAGGACATGAAGTTTTCTTCAACTGCAATTGTGTGGCCACAGTAAGTTTGTCCTTAAGGCAACAGCATTTGGTTTTGGATACATTGCGCCTCTTAGTTTTTAGTATCTTGTTTTATTCCCCCTGTGTATACACCACACAGAGGGAATAAAACAAGATAATTGAAGTACATTTGAGGTCTATCTAACCTGTCTAACTGACTGTTGAATGAGATTATTTACAACATTAATGTCAGTTCTGGCTGTGGTTTTGTGCAGTCTCTCGCTCTATCTCTCTGGTGAGCTGCCAGCGACTCTTTCTTGGTTTTGCTCTGCACGTTGTTTATTGTGTTGCATAATTTGAGATGTTTGGCAGTAAGACTTGTCAGAGGCCATTGAGTGAACTGTACTACAGTTCCCTAACACCAAGATGAAGGAATGTGAGAGTGATGCATGTGTTTGTGTGACAAACATGTTGTGTAGATGAGTGAACAGAACGGGTTCAAGTTTCTCTCGGTCCTTCAGTTCTAGCTCAGTAGGGCAAACACGTTCTTGCATGCTTGCAGAGGTTCACATGTTTGTCAGCACGCATGCATGTACATGCTAGTTGTAAGAGTCTGGAATTTGGGAATAGATTAGACTTTCTCTCATGAAACAGCATGTTCGTTGTTTGCAGCACTTTGTAGATACGGTACGTCTATTTCAGGAAAGGTGCAGTGCAAATGCAACAATGTAGCTTAATTCACAGATTTACTGTGTGTATGGCCTACTGAAAAAAATAGGTGTACACCTTAAAAAAAGATTTTTTTCGAAGTTGTAAATAAAACAATGATTTTATTGGAGAAGGTTTTTCAGTTTTTCTACTTCATATTGGCTGTTTCTTTGTAATTGTTTCTGAAATTTACTAGAAGTTTCTGAGTGAAAATTGTTTCAAAGTAAATCCTGATAGGTAAATGGTTTCTTAGTCAACTTTAGCTTAAATCTTAAATTTAGGATCATGCGTTATGCAGTTTCATAATTGTAAAAAAAAATCTGCGTAGCGTGTTAGTAGGATTGTATGCTGCATTTTGGGTCATTTTCTTATATAAAAATTGGGTGATTCTGACATATAGTGGTGTCAAAAGTACTGTTACTTTTGTTTCAAGTTGATACTAATTAAAGCACATTAATTCATTGACATACGATTTAATTTGCTAATAATTAAATTAATATCAAACCTCAATAAAGGACTTTAGTAAGATTTTACCAGGAAAGGTTTTAGAATTTGTATCATATGTTAATGTTAAAAATCTCGCTGTATTTTTTCTGTTTGCTTGGTTTTTATTTTTTATTGTATATGTAGCTCTTGTATTTTTGTAATTCAGTTTTTGCCATGAAGATAGCCACAGATGCTGACATGGCATTAAATAAAACTATACTGATACTGAAAAACCTCAATAAAGGAATGTGTTAGTAGCGTATTCATTTTTGCTGTGGTATTAAAATTGGCTTGGAGAATTGTGAAATTTTACTGATAATAATGGTATTGACTGAAGTTTTGGGTCAAAGTAATTGTGGCAACCCTAATATATCATGTAAATTGTAAACCATTTATGCATCATGGTAGTTTTGTCCTGATTTTTAATTTATGCTTAATTTAAGGAAAATAGAAATTGTATTTTATTGTTTTTTTTTTTGTTTTTTTTTAGATTCTCCCTGTTAGCAAAGGGTCTGTTAGTGCTGTTAATGTTTTGTTGCTTTGCTGTGTTTCCCAGTCGGTCACATGAGGCCCCTTAGAAAGATGAGCAAGAAGGCTGGAATCCCGGCACTGGACAGGCCTTTACATGAGCCAAACATTACATAAACCATCTGCAACCTCCATCCTCCTCCTATCTCTCTCTCTTCTTCCTTTAGTATGCACTTTATATCTGCAGCCCCCTATCATGCAATAGAAATAAAGTATCACACAATTTTCTCTCAAAACGTTTCATTTGCACTCCAGAAATTTTAGTTCGATAATGTGCGTACATGTTTTTTTTTTTTTTCACTGTAACACAAGTGGGATGAAATATGTTCCGTTCTTGCAAATTATGTAATGGCTCATGGGGTATTCTCATCAACACACTGAGAACATGCTGCATGATAAACGCATGAACCTTCACACATCATGATTGTGTTTACAGGCTGTAATGATCAAAACCAAGTTTGTTGGCGAGATTTGTTTAGAGTTAACCCTGTTATGCTATTTTAAAAGTTCCTCATTTTGTTTTGGAGGTCAAATAGATGTGCACCTTTATATCATCTGGTAAAACATTCCAGTGTGAGTAGTGGCTTTCACAGAAAAAGCTAATCATCCAAAAGCAGAATGATGAAAGCGTACAACTAGGGATGCGCCGATCCGATACTCAGTATCGGTATCGGCGCCGATACCGCCATTATTTGCCGGATCGGGTATCGGTCAGACAGGACTGATCCAAATCCGATACTGTGCGTATAATATTCTGTGTTATTGTTAAGCCCCAGTGCCCCACAAAAGGCACAAAAACATTATAAAGCATCATCAACGCTTCGTGCACTATATTAAGTGTTCTGAAGCCATTTCATAGTTTAATGTGAGGTATAGATGAATATTTAAGTCATTAAATTCAAGTTCACGTGAATGCTTCCCTCCGCTGCGGCTGCCAGTCATTCTCCATTCAGCATTCAAACTGTGTGTCGCGTTCGGTTACGACAGTCACGATGAAACTCTCTCCAAGATGATTCAATGTTCCTGTCATTATGCTTGATCTGAAGATAACGGTCTATGGTTTCGCATAAAATGACTTTATCTTGCTGGAGTTTATTGCGGTTTCTAAATCGTGTTACTCTCTACTGGGTGTCTGTTAGATCACAACACTGGACTAGAGATTGTATTGTTCTTCACACGCACGGTAACTGAATTTTTAATTGCATAGATAGATACACTATGCATCGATATATCTTCCCTTTGTGTTTTGAACTTTTCAATGCGGACGGACGGAGCACTGCGCTGTGACTCCATGTTGCTTCAAGCGCATCATCCTGCGCACGGGATGCGCATACGCACTTTGTGCCGCTCTTTATTGGAGCCTTTCGTATTATAATACTTTTGCGCAATGAAAGATTATTAATACCCTTTCTTGTTCTGCCCTATCTATAATATGTTGCTGCCTCATTAAAAAAGCTGCGCTATACATTTAAAATAAATGTCTTTTAATTTCTTAGTATATAGGCCCTATTTCTATAAATATATTTAATTGTTTTTCATGAAGGTATTTTACAACAATGTGTAACATTTTACCAGATTTAGTGCTACACTTATTCACTTTTATTTGTTCCCCACTAAATGTTTTTTTTTCACTAAATGTTTAGAATTTATACAGTTATTGTGCACTCATGTTTTTTCTAGAGTAACTTTTGCTGCTGAATTATCCACTAATCTAGTTTATCCACCATCTAGTTTATAGTAGTATTTTTGTCATAGATTGTGATTTATATATATTTTTAATTTGTTGTTTTTCTTTATAATGAAGTTGTCTGTATTTAGTAGATTGTGTTTAACACACAAAAGAGTGATTATCAGTTCAACACACTGAGTTATAGAAATTCTACATTGAATTTTTAAACAAAAATGCACTGGTATCGGTATCGGCCGATACTCAGAATTTTTGGTATTGGATCGGATCAGTTCTGAAAAAATGGTATTGTTGCATCCCTAGGTACAACACAATCTCTTATGGATGATAATCTACTGGATTTTACAGAGTATTTAGAGCCAAAAGAAACAAAAGTTACAGAGTACAGGAAGGGCCAAACCATTTAAAATTTTGTATACAAGACAAAAATAAAAATAAAAAGTTTAAATTGTCAAAACTCAAAAGATTATGTTTCTCCAAAACTGAATAATTAGGTCATAGGCTACGTTCAGAATCAGATTTTTGTGCATATCCGATTGAAATCCGATCAGATTAACAAGTGTGAACGGCAAAAAAATCACAGAAAAAAAAAAAATCAAAGTATTTGATACACTGCCGATTTTGCAGGTTTATCCGCTTACAAAGCATGTAGAAGTCTGTAATTTTTATCATAGGTACTCTTCAACTGTGAGTGACGGAATCTAAAACAAAAATCCAGAAAATCACATTGTATGATTTTTAAGTAATTAATTTGCATTTTATTGCATGACATAAGTATTTGATACATCAGAAAAGCAGAACTTAATATTTGGTACAGAAACCTTTGTTTGCAATTACAGAGATCATACGTTTCCTGTAGTTCTTGACCAGGTTTGCACACACTGCAGCAGGGATTTTGGCCCACTCCTCCATACAGACCTTCTCCAGATCCTTCAGGTTTCGGGGCTGTCGCTGGGCAATACGGACTTTCAGCTCCCTCCAAAGATTTTCTATTGGGTTCAGGTCTGGAGACTGGCTTGGCCACTCCAGGGCCTTGAGATGCTTCTTACGGAGCCACTCCTTAGTTGCCCTGGCTGTGTGTTTCGGGTCGTTGTCATGCTGGAAGACCCAGCCACGACCCATCTTCAATGCTCTTACTGAGGGAAGGAGGTTGTTGGCCAAGATCTCGCGATACATGGCCCCATCCATCCTCCCCTCAATACGGTGCAGTCGTCCTGTCCCCTTTGCAGAAAAGCATCCCCAAAGAATGATGTTTCCACCTCCATGCTTCACGGTTGGGATGGTGTTCTTGGGGTTGTACTCATCCTTCTTCTTCCTCCAAACACGGCGAGTGGAGTTTAGACCAAAAAGCTCTATTTTTGTCTCATCAGACCACATGACCTTCTCCCATTCCTCCTCTGGATCATCCAGATGGTCATTGGCAAACTTCAGACGGGCCTGGACATGCGCTGGCTTGAGCAGGGGGACCTTGCGTGCGCTGCAGGATTTTAATCCATGACGGCGTAGTGTGTTACTAATGGTTTTCTTTGAGACTGTGGTCCCAGCTCTCTTCAGGTCATTGACCAGGTCCTGCCGTGTAGTTCTGGGCTGATCCCTCACCTTCCTCATGATCATTGATGCCCCACGAGGTGAGATCTTGCATGGTGCCCCAGACCGAGGGAGATTGACCGTCATCTTGAACTTCTTCCATTTTCTAATAATTGCGCCAACAGTTGTTGCCTTCTCACCAAGCTGCTTGCCTATTGTCCTGTAGCCCATCCCAGCCTTGTGCAGGTCTACAGTTTTATCCCTGATGTCCTTACACAGCTCTCTGGTCTTGGCCATTGTGGAGAGGTTGGAGTCTGTTTGATTGAGTGTGTGGACAGGTGTCTTTTATACAGGTAACGAGTTCAAACAGGTGCAGTTAATACAGGTAATGAGTGGAGAACAGGAGGGCTTCTTAAAGAAAAACTAACAGGTCTGTGAGAGCCGGAATTCTTACTGGTTGGTAGGTGATCAAATACTTATGTCATGCAATAAAATGCAAATTAATTATTTAAAAATCATACAATGTGATTTTCTGGATTTTTGTTTTAGATTCCGTCACTCACAGTTGAAGAGTACCTATGATAAAAAATTACAGACCTCTACATGCTTTGTAAGTGGGCAAACCTGTGGTTTGAAACCCTATTCAAATCGCATTTCTGGAAATCCGTTTCAGTCTGACCACTCTGATTGGATTTTGCATGGTTTATATGATTTTTCACGCCACGTAAAATGTAAATGTCAGATGTTGTTATAAGAAACATGCTGAAAGTTGTAGAAACAAGGTTGTGTTGTTGCAAAGTGCCGGACGAGCAGAAAATGACAGTATAGGCCGCCTACGGTTCTGCTGCTGCCTTGTAAGATACAGTAGTCAAGTGCAGCATCTACACAATGTCATGTTGTTCTTGTTGTTTTTGGTGTATACCTGCCAACGCAACGCCATTCAGCCAATGCAGATATTCTGGAAAACGAAAGATCGGCATGGACACACAAATCAGATCTGAACAGTTGCTATACACACTGTGGACAGTCAATAATTTTAGATCAGATTCCAATCGGATACACAAATAATCGGATTTGGACTGACAGTGAGCATAGCCATAGCAAAGTCCCTTTAAGACAAGTCATTTCACTCAGCACCCATCTTCTCCAAAACTTTGCCAAGCTTACGATTAAATGTCATATTTGAAATCACCAATGAAATCTGACAAAAACTGTCTCATAAATTTTTTTTCTAAACACTCGAATCATGGCAAAAAACTGCATTTTTCAGCCTGTACAAAGCTAATGCGCATGTGCAATCCTAAACGCGCATCTCAGAACATTGCCTGTTTTTATCCAGCAAATCATTATTTACAAAAATTTAAAAAAGGAATAAATGTAAATTGTATTTTCTGTAACAAATATGAGGAAACTGCCTTGCACTTATTTTGGTACTGTACATACTCGGTTGCACTCTGGTGTAAGGTTCAAAAATGTATCAATGAAAATATTCAATGTTTAAGACCGCTTTCACTCTTGTTGGAAAATGTACTTTTTGGCTTTACTGACTATTCTGACCAAGAGGAACAGTACTTTTATTTAATTAATTTAATTATATTGTTAACCAAATTTCACATTCATAAGTGTAAATTTACTAATAAGAAACCAAATTTTCTGATTTTGTCGACTGAAATATGTATATATGTTGACAGTATCAGAGGCTGTTTGAATAAGAAAGCTGTAAGAACTTTGAAAGCTTGTGAATATTATAATACATTTATTTGATTTTTAATCACTATGTATATTTACTTCCCCCTGGTAGCTATTTTATTTTTTGTAATTTGTTTTTCTGTCTCTTTTCTTTGATATTGTTTCTTGATACAAAATTGTATGTTATGGTTCTTTGAATTAAAAAAAAAACAAAAAACACTGCCTGTTTCTATAGCAACCGGAGCATCTAACGGCTGCTGCAGTGACGCAATGACTTTACTAATCAACGATTGGCTCTTTCATTTAGAAGGCGGGGCTTATTCGTCATATTGGGCATTGCACTTTCTCCCATTCATAAGTAATCAGAGTGCACCGTCTTCGAAGTCTTTGGCCATAGTAGACGTTGTTCGCAGGAAGCCAATGAAGATCATAAGCTGGCATTATGCAAATTTGTTACAAGTCAAGTCAAGTCACCTTTATTTATATAGTGCTTTTTACAATGGCAATTGTTTCAAAGCAGCTTCACAGTGGTAACAGGAAAATAATGCAACAGAATTTGATTCGGCTGTACAGCCGTTCTGGAGAAAACGTTGATGTTATCCAGCTCATTTCAATTATCATATAGTGACCATGCGGAGAGATCAGTAATTTAGTTGAAAAATTATTTGAATATTTAGTTGAATTTTTTTTTTCACAAACAGCTACACTGCCATTCAAAAGTTTTTGAAGAAGAAGAGAAAGAAGAGAAGAAGTTTTAGAAGAAGTCTCTTCTGCTCACCAAGGCTGCATTTATTTTATTAAAAATACAAAAAAAAACAGTAATATTGTGAAATATTATTAAAATGTAAAATAACTTTTCTATTTGAATATATTTTAAAATATAATTTATTCCTGTGATCAAAGCTGAATTTTCAGCATCATTACTCCAGTCTTCAGTGTCACATGATCCTTCAGAAATCATTCTAATATGATGATTTGATGCTCAAGAAACATTTGTGATTATTATCAATGTTGAAAACAGTTGTGTAAACAGTGTCACATGATCCTTCAGAAATCATTCTAATATGCTGATTTGATGCTCATGAAACATTTATGATTATTATCAATCTTGAAAACAGTTGTGTAAAAATTCTTTGATGAATAGAAAGTTCAAAAGAACAGCATTTATTTTAAGTAGAATCTTTTGTAACATTATAAATGTCTTTACTGTCACTTTTGATCAATTTAATGCATCCTTGCTGAATAAATGTATTAATTTCTTTAAGTTCTTTCCCAAAAAAATAAATAAACAAATAAATAAAGCCAAACGGTTTTGAACGGTAGCACAATGTTGCAAAAGCTTTCTATTTCAGATAAATACTGTCCTTTTGAACTTTATATTCATCAAAGAATCCTAAAAAAAAGTTTTACACAATGTGACACTGAAGACTGGAGTAATGATGCTGAAAATTCAGCTTTGCATTTTAAAATATATTCAAATAGAAAAGAGTTATTTTACATTTTAATAATATTTCACAATATTACAGTTTTTTTTTTGTATTTTTAATAAAATAAATGCAGCCTTGGTGAGCAGAAGAGACTTCTTCTAAAAGCATTAAAAATCTTACAGATCAAAAACTTTTGAACGGCAGTGTGTATTACACACTACATGAAAGGTGATATCCGAAAAAGCTTAATGGGGGCACTTTATACCTGACCTCTCAGATAATCAACAGCACAATCTAAATTATTTGAAGTCCAGTATAATTCATGTATGTAGCACAAATAATCTAAATAATCAGCCGTGATCGGCTATCTGTGATGTTGTTTCGTAATGTCCAAAATCACTGAACTTGTCATAGTTGTAAGTAATGGCTGATGATGGTTTGTGTGTAATTGTCTCTGGGGTAATGGCTGGGGCGTGATGCAGTCATGAAATCAGACACATTCCTGTGGTCTGAGGTTTGAGGAAAAGAGAGAGACCCTCCACAGTAATCGCACTGCAGTCAACACAGTTTCAAACATGAAGTGCACACTGTCTGTCCTAACAACAACACTAACATTTATCTCAGTCTTTCCAGCGCTGATACTCACTGCTATCAGAGTGGCCCTCAGGACCCCGGCTCCAGAGAAGAGTG
Organism: Coreius guichenoti; assembly: GCA_039654105.1. Lineage (NCBI taxonomy): Eukaryota > Metazoa > Chordata > Actinopteri > Cypriniformes > Gobionidae > Coreius > Coreius guichenoti. The sequence continues at coordinate 6,602,820 of CM077169.1, read as the reverse complement.
GTCCTGTCTGGCTCAGGCTTTTGATGAAAGTTTTGTTAGGCTTTGGTCTGTTTGGGTTCTTGCAAGTCTCTTTGGTTAAAATGTGTCTGCCAGGAACATAAATGCATGTAAACCTGATTCTGAGGCAAGTGTGAGTGGTGTTTGCCTGTGCTAGGATGGTTGTTAGGATGTTGCCATGTTGGGGTTTAGCATGTTTCAAAGTGGTTCCAATTCAAAAGTCTTTCCAAACCCGTAAGACTTTCGTTCATCTTCGGAACACAAATGAAGGTCTTTTTGATGAAATCTGAGAGCTTTCTGACCCCTCCATTGACAGCTACGCAACTACCACTTTGTCGCTTCAAAAAGTTCAGAAAGCTTGAGACATGGCTTTTAATGGTGAGACTTTTGTTTTTGTAATCAGGCTCTCAAAAAGTATATACAAATTTGTAGGGCTGGGTATTGACACAAATTTCACAATTCGATTCGATTTCGATTCAATATCGATTATTTAGGATATATATCAGGTATAATACATGGCAAATTTTCTCAAGGAAAACAAATCTCTTAACTAATGCTGTAAACTATGGGAGTCAGCTGTAGCCAGGCTACATTAGCCTACTATAATATTGAAGGTAAAAATTAACTTTGTATACAAACACTTAAATTACACTCAATGTTTTTATGAAAGTTATATGAAATATAAAGATTTAAATGGTTACAAGTTTAAAAACTTGCCAGATTTATTCAAACATGCATGAAATATTGAAGAACATTAAAAATTATAATGAATATTTAATATGGTGCATATATTTAGCAAAATGCTCCTCTCTCCTGTTCTGACTGACTAACAAGTTTAAGGACACTAGATATGGTTTTTCTGAGGTAAATGTGACGTTACAAGCTGTTTTACTGACGTCTTTCCGCGGTTGAAACACTGATTGAGCGATTCCATGTGACATGATACGGATTTTGGTAAGTTGTACTCTATCTTTTAACACACTTTCAGATGCTCGTTCATGTTTATTTTGCGCTGTAACTGGTATTAAGGCGGAAGAGAAGATCAGTTCATGTGCCGCTTCTCTTGAGCTGAGCTGCGCCAGAGCGATCTCACGCCACACCGCCAAATACGGTATTTATGTTTTTGAATTTCGTTATAAAATAGACGTAATTTGAAATCTGAGACTTTGTTTCATATGAATAGTAACAAAGCACAAAGATTATTGCGATTTATTAGATGGGAGGCGCGCTACAATGTTCCTTTCATTCATCAACTGAAAACAGGATGACTAATCGAGAATCGATTAAAATTGAGAAATCAATATTTTTACACCCAGCCTTACAAATTTGGATTTAGATTTATCAGCCAATGTCAGTTAACGGCTTTTCATCGGCCAAAAATTTCATATCGGTGGATTCCCTACAGAACTTGCTCAGATTTTATTAAAATATCTTAATTTGTGTTCTGAAGATGAACGGAAGTCTTTCAGGTTTGGAACGACAGAATTTTAATTTTTGGGTGAACTAACCCTTTAATTTAATACTACTAATGATATATAAATATGAGCAAACATGCTTGTTCTTTATTATTAATGATCTGGAAAATGATTTTTAAAGTTCATACGAAAGTTTTGGATGAAAACCTCAGAATAATATGGCTATTTTATGCACACGATATGCAGACAAAAATGTATATTATCATGGCCAAGAATAAAGGCCAGTTCACACCAAGGATGATAACTATAAGGATATAGTTCTAAAAATCTTTCTAAATATAAAAGAATAGCAGAGTCCACATTACAACTATAACAATAACGGCACAGAGAAACAATATCGTTAATAATAATATAATACACTGCCGTTCAAAGGTTTTTAATCGGTAATATTTTTTATGTTTTTAGAAGAATTCTCTTATGTTCACTAAGGCTGCATTTATTTTATTAAAAATACAAAAAAACAGTAAGTAGAACTTAAAGAAATTAATACATTTATTCAGCAAGGATGCATTAAATTGATCAAAAGTGACAGTAAAGACATTTATAATGTTACAAAAGATTCTATTTAAAATAAATGCTGTTCTTTTGAACTTTCTATTCATCAAAGAATCCTGGAAAAAAAATGTTTTACACGACTGTTTTCAAGATTGATAATAATCATAAATGTTTCTTGAGCATCAAATCAGCATATTAGAATGATTTCTGAAGGATCATGTGACACTGAAGACTGGAGTAATGATGCTGAAAATTCAGCTTTGCATCACAGGAATAAATTACATTTTAAAATATATTCAAATAGAAAACAGTTATTTTACATTTTAATATTTCACAATATTACTGTTTTTTTTGTATTTTTAATAGAATAAATGCAGCCTTGATGAGCATAAGAGACTTCATCTAAAAACATAAAAAATCTCACAGATCAAACACTTTTGAACAGCAGTGTATATAATATATATAAAATATTATTATTATTTTTTCATATATTCATATTACTATTATTTTTCCCCCACACGTCATGTGCAGGGCTCCGTATGAGAGTGTTTGGCGGTTAAAAAAAAGTTTAATCAAGCCAACTTTTATTCATAAAATGCTCAACAATATGGCATGCATGAGTAACTGCTGGCAATAAAACATTATTGTTCACATTTTATGTGCAGTCTCAACAATTCTTGTTTTTATAATTAGAGTCTCAATGATACTGTGTGTTTTAAGAAAGAGCCTCTTTTATTCATCATTATTGAGGATCCCACCCTGAAGGAGCTGGAATTCTCAGTCATTCTCAGCCACATCTGCTCTGGCATAGTTTGCATAGTTAGCATAGCGGTGATGCTAATAAGACCTGTGGGTTCCCACAGGACTCGGAAAACCCAGAGGATTGTGCAGCTGCGCCCTGCATGAGAGCATCAGGGTGTCGTTTGTATCGCATATACAGTCGGTTCTCTGACAGAGTTTAAACACGTCTTCAACATCAGACAGTGAGTGCAAATTGTGTAGCAGTTAAAACACAAACATGCTTTTAAAATAGCACAGAAAATCAGTGTCTCATGCTCGCCAAGCCTGCATTTATTTGATCAAAAATACAGTAAAAACAGGAAAATTTGGAAATATTGCAATTTAAAATAGATTTTTAATATTTTATTATATGCTAAAATAAAATTTATTCCTGTGATGCAAAGCTGAATTTTCAGCATCATTACTCCAGTCTTCAGTGTCACATGATCCTTCAGAAATCATTCTAATATGCTGATTTAATGCTCAAAAACATTTCTTATTATTATCAATGTCGAAAACAGTTGTGCTGCTTAATTCTTTTGTAAAAACTATTAGGGATGCACCAATATGAAAATTTTGGTCGATACAAAAGTCTCACCATTAAAAGCCATGTTGCAAGCATAGAATTATAATCTTCTCATTGTAATTTTAATGTAGTCTATATGACAGACTTGTGCTGAACATAACTGTACATAATTGCACTTAACTGTATTTTCCTTTTGAAGTGATTTCAATCCTATTTCAAGCCATTCAAATTAACCATCATGGTGAACAGTGCGCATCTGAAGTGTCTCACCTGAAGGAAATACATTATTTATCGGCTTTAATATATCGGCCAAATTTTCTTATCAGGCCGATAACAATAACATTAAAAATGAACATATATTAGCCGATACCGATATGGTGGTCGATATATCGTGCATTCCTAAAAACTATGATGCATTTTTTTTCAGGATTCTTTGATGAATAAAAAGTACAGCATTTATTTGAAGTAAAATCTGAAGTAAAACATTATAAATTATTGCAATTGACAATTAATCAATTGAATGTGCCCTTACTGAATAAAAGTATTAATTTCTTTAAAAAAAAGCTGACACCAAACTTTTGAATGGTAGTGTATATTTAAAGGAGTCTATATGGGTATTTTGTTTTTCATTTTTAAGATATTTTGGTTTACAAAAGGTTACAATGTGTGTTTAATTTTTTTTTTTTATTGTAAAAAGGGGACTTTTTTTATTTATTATTTTTACTTTCATGTAGAATTCAGTATTTTCTCTTTCACTTCTCGTGACATTTATATTAACTGGAAAATGAGTAGATGCTACATTACTGTTGTTTCTTTGTGTTCTTCAGAGATGTAGTCTGCACTCCGGTCTGTTGGCAGACTCTGAGGTCTCACTATGCTGCTTTATCTGCTTCTGGCCATCTTACTAAAGAACGTCAATGGCCAGATAGACCCAGGTAATGTTACATGCACACCTGCACAAACATATGCATCCATACAGACAGGACCAAAAACATTCACTTTCTCATTGTGTCCTTCAGATCACTGTCGTTATCCTCTCGGTATGGAGGACGGGAGGATCAAAAACGACGACATCACTGCCTCCAGCCAGTGGTATGAAACCACAGGCCCTCAGTATTCAAGGTAACGTACATATGACAGACTACACTGAAGTGCAGAAGTGTAGTAGTCGATAGGGCTGCACGATATTTCAAAATAAAATCGATATGGCTTAGTGCAATTGTCATATCGTGCAGGCTGCAATTTAAAGGATTAGTTCACTTCAAAATGAAAATTTCCTGATAATTTACTCACCCCCATCTCATCCAAGATGTTTGTGTCTGTCTTTCTTCAGTCGAAAAGAAATTAAGTTTTTTGAGGAAAACATTCCAGGATTTTTCTCCACATAATGCACTTCTATGGCAACCAACAGTTGAAGGTCCAAACCAGTGCAGTTCCAAAGGGCTTCAGAGGCTCTGCACGATCCCAGCCGAGGAATAGGGTCTTATCTAGTGAAATGAACGGTCTTTTTCAAAAAAAAAAAAAAAAAAAACGACTTCGGTGTTGTGCTTCTTCATGATGTCATCACATCGCAAAGGTCACGCGTGATGTATGTGGAAGTACCGACCAAGTGCCGAAAAACTCCGAAAATTGTTGGAGTTTCATCGTTGTTTTACCTTTATTTTTGTTAAGGGCGTTTGATTTAGTTGTTCGTTTTAACACTGGGTCAGTACTTTCACGTACGTCATGGACGTGACCTTTCCGACGTAATGACGTCATACGTCGTGAAGAAGCACAACACCGAAGTCGCGCATTTGAGGTTAAAAAGTATATACATTTTTAAATCTTTTTTGAAAATGGCCGATGATTTCGCTAGAGAAGACCCTATTCCTCGGCTGGGATCGTGCAGAGCCTCTGAAGCCCTTCGAAGCGCTTTGAAACTGCATTGATTTGGACCTTCAACCCGTTGGTTGCCATTGAAGCCCATTATGTGGAGAAAAATCATGGAATGTTTTCCTCAAAAAACGTCATTTCTTTTCGACTGAAGAGAGAAAGACACGAACACCTTGGATGAGATGGGGGTGAGTAAAATATCAGGAAATTTTAATTGAATTGAAAATACACCCAATGAAAACACGTTAATTTCACAAAAACTCACATATATTGCAAAAAAGTTTACACACTCGCATGAGGTGGTTTTTCAGGCAATTCGAAAAAGGAATATTTCGCAAAACTGCAATAGAAAAAAAGTTTTTTTTTCCGCTTTTACATGTCACCTGGCGTACATAAAAGTCACATGATCATTCTTTAAAGATGGCGCGGTATGTTTGGACAGAAGATGAGACGGAGTTCTTTATTTATTGCCCTATTGCATTGCACAACTCAAAAAAGGTTGATCTGTTCATCCGGAAATTCTGAATCCACAGTTCCTTTGTGAAATCGCGTACTGTAACCTCTCAGAAACACCTCATACGTGGCCGCTCCCAAGTATAAGGAGCTTTCCTTGCCATTAATGCTTGGATAACACGCCTTTGTCTCCTTCAATTAAAAATAATGGCTAGTGCAGTGGCTGCGATATCCGATAACCTAGCAACATTCGTCGCCATGATTTCTGGAATGACTTATCGCAAGAGGAATAAAATATGTTTTAGTTGCATACCATTGGTTAATGGAAACGTTTTCTATCGACATTTAGAAAATACAGCAAAAGTTTTGCTCAAATATGTAATGGAAACCTGCCTAGAGTCTCAGAACAGCTAGTTTCAGCTTACTGTGAATCAAGCCATTCTGAGATGCTCTGAGCTGTACGCGTGTAAATGAACATACTGTACACTGCCATCACTCGCTATGTTTCCATCCAAAGTTGTGAATTTAACTTATGCGCAAAATGGGAATAAAACATTTCTGAATAATGCAGCGTTTCCATCCAGTGAGTCGAAGAGAACAAAATCCTGATAAACTGGCAGTAAATATCACTAAGAAAAGTAGGAGAAGCTACTGTATATAATAATTTTCGTATGTAAAGCAGACAAAACACATTTTGGAAGAAGATGCCTGCTGTTTGAGAACGCAGTCGTGTAAGACAGTTCTGGGAGGGAATTATACTGAACCACTTTGACTTTGTTCAGGCATTTCAGATCAACCAAAACAGCATTTCAGATGCTGTGCAAAAAGATCGGTCTGCTGGTTAGTCCAGTTATGTCGTCCCATCACGCAACGTCACATGATTTTTTTGATTCGCATAGAGGAATTTATTCGGTAAACAATTTTTTTCACATCACAATATATATTGAAGAAATCACAATGTCAGTTTTTTTTCGAATATCGTGCAGCTCTAGTAGTAGATAAATCTGGGGATATTTTTTTTATAGTGCATAAAGCTCGTTTATTGCAAAAGATCAAACTAAAATTTGATTCCTCATGATCTGACGTCTTTAAATAAAGCTCTAGGCCTCTTAGCATAATGACTGTTTTTAATTTGCATCTGTCTGTTGTTGCATCAGGTTAAACCATGAGGAGGGTGACGGCGCATGGTGTCCTGCTGGTCAGCTGCAGCCCTCAGATGTTCAGTATCTTCAGCTTGACCTTCGTCAGCTCATCTTCCTCACCGTGGTTGCTACGCAGGGTCGCTATGCACACAACTCCGGCAACGAGTATGCACGCAAGTACCGTCTGGAGTACAGTCGCGATGGACACCGCTGGATCTCCTGGAGAAACCGAATTGGCAGTGAGGTAGGAAAGACAAGGGTGTATTTTATAGATACTGTTATGAGGTACTATAAAGGATGTCTATATTATAAATTTATGTCTGGATGTAAATTATGTCATGTAAGCAAAGCAAGTTTGAATCTGGCTTCAGATGAGCCCTAATTATGTTGGCTGCATGGTTTCTATTTTCTGTGGTTGTGTCTCGTTGTGCAGTTTTGGTGTGGACAGACAAATTACTTGTTGCTGGAAATGTGTCACGGTAGACCTGGTTTGAAGACGGTTTAATGTAGTGCAACATTTTATATTAAGAAACAGAGTTCCAATTCTGGATGCTGATTGGTCAATATGGCGTTTCAGCCATTCTAAACCTATTGACACCAACTAGTGTCTTTAGTTTACATTTAAGGGACTATATCTAGTGGAAGGATACCACATATGATATGAATTAGTTTCATATCATTCTAATAAAAGTTCATACAGTACTATTTTTATTATGCAGTGTCCACAGCATGCACTTCCTAACAAATCACTATCCCTGCGTCCGAATATGCCTACATCCATTCTATATAGTAGGCGAAAAACAGTATGTGAGCCTAGTAGTATGTAGTATTTATAAAACTGTAGGCGAAATGTACCCGGATGACTCTGAATGCGCATCCAGTGGACACTTTACTATCCCATGAGGCCACATGAGGGTTTGTGAATGGAAGACAGTGAAGTGATGCAACAGACGCCACTGGTCACATGACAGTGACAACATGGCGGATGTAGGACATCCGAATTTCATTCATACTACACACTTACTTTACAGCATGCGGTTTCGAATGCAGCGCGTTTTCATAATATATACCACAATATCTTGTATCGTATTGTTTAACTAATTTCTTCTGTACATCAGATTATAATGGGCAATATAAACACCTATGACTCTGTGGTGAGAGACCTCCATCCTCCTATCATCACTCGGTTCTTGCGCTTGATTCCTGTCACCGATGCCATACACACTGTGTGTATGAGAGTAGAGCTGTTTGGATGCGCCTGGCAGGGTGAGTCATGAAAATTACTCATAATTAATATAATACAATTATAAGAAACAATTACAAATATTATTTTATTTATCAGTGCCTTCTCTTAAAGGGTTAGCTCACCTGTTTTTCAATTTATGAGTAAAATAAAGCCTGTGGTAAACATAACTTGACGATACTTTGACGTTTTGTTCTACAACGTAAACTGCACACACTCACACTCCAAAGTTCTTATCTAGTTACTTATTAGAAACATACATTTTCAAAAATAAATCTAGCTGCCTCAAAATTCATGTTATCGGTATTATAACAAACTTGGCTTGCAACTTTAGTAAACCAGTAGTCACTTAAAAGTCCAGGGAACTCACAAGGCATGAATAAATAAGGGGAAAACTGTATCAATGCTTGAAAGCAGACAAAGATATGCATAAGCAGGTTAACCAACAAAGTATATTGATAACTCAACAGTCAAATCAGAAAAATGAACACTTATCCGAGGGTCCTTGATCAAATAGTCCATGCGTGAGAAGTATTGTCCTTATGCATAAGTCCTTAGTCTTTGAGCCCACAAAATGAATCAAAATGTTCAGGAAAAATGGTAATAATCCACCAAACGTGATGAAATAGCAAAAATAAAAAACAAGTCTTCTCTTGAAGGCCTACAGAAGGCCTTCCTGTTCCAAGGTGCTCTCCTGTCAAAATAAAAGTAATAAAATCCAACTACAGGATGTTTCTGCACCAAACATAAAAGTCCCACATACAAAAGACAGAGAACTTCAATTAGGGCCTGAAACCAATTGAATCATACCTATACTTTTTTTTTTTTTTTTTTTTTACAGTATTTCATCCTCCTTCACATTTGTACAATAAAGTATGTGTATTTTAATATAGCAGTGTCACAGTATGAGTGTGCAGTTTATGTTGTAGAACAAAATGTCAGAGTATTGCCAAGTTATGTTTACCACAGGCTTTATTTTACTCATAAATTGAAAAACCCCATTATAAAACCCCATAGGAAAATCCAAGGTGGAATTAGTTTATGTTCGCTGATCAATGTTTATATGTGAATAAAACTATAAATGAAATCTGTTCATCATATAAAGCGATCAAATCTCTATAGAAGACTTGTATTAAACTGCTCCATTCGTATGGATTTATTTTAAGATCTGAGTTTTGAACTGGGGTGAATAGACTTTCAATGGGGCAGAAATCTCTCAGATTTCATTAAAAATATCTTTATTTGTATTTTGAAGATGAATGAAAGTCTTATGGATTTGGAATGACATGAGGGTGAGTAAATGAGGACAGAATTTACCTTTAAGCCAAATGGCAACATTTATAAATGTTGACAAATTATTACAATCAGATTTTGCACAAGCTTATAGACATGAGTTATGCATGATCTCATGCGACTCATGCTAATTTAGTTTCATACTTACATATGGGCTACAGACTGAAGCAGATAGTTTTGGCAGTCACATTCAAGCAGCTGTGGTCTGTGTAGATTTGCCCCCTTGTGTCGCAAGTTAGTTTCATTTGAACTCAGTTGCCCCAGGCCTTAAACGTGAGCCAAGAAAAATGAGTAAATACATTCTGGAGCTAAAACAATATTAAAGTTTAGGACCTCTCTGTTTCTCTTCCTCCTGGAGTGCAGATGGCCTGACGGCGTACAGCTCTCCAGAGGGCCAGACCATGATGGCTCCTGGCTATCCCATCACACCTCTCAATGACTCCACGTACGACGGGGCCCTGGAACGCAGGTGAAGGTCTAATCTAATGCTGAAGGATTCAAAGAATATGTTTAGCTTTTAGGGATGAACTGATGTTAAAATTCTGGCTGATAGTGATTAGTAGATAAATAAAAATGAGTTGATACACTACACTGTTTTGTCTATATAAATATAAAACTAAAATCAGTCATTTTAAATGACTGTTAAAGGGTACATAACACACACAGTTTCTGCCAATCTCATGTTAATCTTAAGTACCTATAGAGTAGTATTACATCCTTCATATCTCCGAAGAGTCTTTAGTTTTATCATATTCATAAAAGACAGATACGCTGTACCGATTCTTTATGAAAACAGCCGAGCTCATGGAGGCGTGCAGTGGGCGGAGCTAAAGAGTCACAAGCACACACACCCCTATGACACACACACACAATACATCATGGCATTATCCCTGGATAACTTTCGATTCACTATACATTCGTGTTGTTGACATTATAATGCACTTACGCGCCGATTGCCAACAAAACACAGACATTTGATGCAGTTTCACTCACCGCCTGCGGTTTCGACTCATGACCGGGAACAAACAAACACACTTGCAGAACTCCGTTGCTGCTCTGTAAAAACAAACTGCATCCACTGTTTTCTTAACGCTGGATTATTTGGGAAGCTGAACAAGGTTATCTTTCCCTCACAACCAGAAACACACTTTTTTAGTGACATTGTTGATTCGTGGTCTAAAAATAAAATGACAGCGCTGCCGACGGCTCCTGTAACCCAAACGAAGCTCGTTGATGTGCGCGCTCCTGCTATCGCTCTGGTTGACGTGCGCACGCGCTCATCCGGGAGAAGTGCTCATACAAAGAATTCCACCCTTTATGACATTGTACATCCTCTTTTTCCTGACTTGCCGATTCTAGCCAACTTGGCAATTGTGGAGTTTTCTGTGGCAGAACAATCAGAATTGTATTTAAGTTCTAGAATGAATGCTAATCACTCCTCGCCCAAAGCTAAGTGCTTCCTGTCTGTCTCTGTTTCCACAGGAAGCTGTCTGGGGGGCTGGGTCAGCTGACGGATGGTGTGATTGGTCAGGATGACTTTGTACAGAGAAGGCAGTTCCGGTTGTGGCCCGGATATGACTACGTGGGCTGGAGGAACGACAGCTTGGGCCCTGGATATGTAGAGATGGAGTTCCAGTTTGACAGACAACGAAACTTCACCTCTATGAAGGTGAGAGTGGAGGAAGAGCTGTGGTGATAACAGTGAGGCACTAAAGGACGTAAACCGGACCAGCGTTTTAAAGCTGAGTGTAAAGCTTGTACTGTTGATTAAGAATTGAAATAATTATTTAGTAAAATACACTTTATTATTTCACAAAAATTATCTAAATTGTATTTTTGGAGCCACTTTTCTAAGTGAATGAAACTTTGATTATGCAAAAGTCCTTTTCTGGTATTCTTGAACATATCACACAAAAGTAAATGTGTTTAACTTAAACATCGGTGTTAAGTTAAATATTCTATGCGTGATGCAAGCACTTTCTTCACACTAGTCTCATGTTAAAAGACGGTGAAGTCGGTAAAATGTATTAATGTTTTTGAAAGAAGGCTTCATTTATTTGATCAAGAATCAAGTAAAAATCGTTATGTTGTGAAATATTAGTACAATTTAAAATAACCATTTTCTATTTGAATATATTTTAAAATGTAATTTATTCCTTTGATCAAAGCTGAATTTTCAGCATCATTACTTCAGTCTTCAGTGTCACATGATCCTTCAGAAATCATTCTAATATGCTTCAAAACACCTAAAAAACAAATAACTCTAACCTTTCACAAAAATACTGATTTTAATGTATTTTATAACGTTTATTAAATATATATTTATATTTATATAAAAGTTGTGATAGGAGCGGTTGGAAAAATGTATCTATCTCTAACGGCCCTCTGCTGGATATATATGGTCAAAACACTTTATTTCTTAAATTGTAATTTTTACAGGTTTTCTTCTAACCAGAAGATGGCAGAATGCCTCTAACGCATAGATTTAATTTAGATCATCATTAAAGTAATAATTCATATGCAAGCTTATGGTGTAGTTGAGTGATTTTGTGGTAAATTGGTAAAAAAAAAAAAGAAAAAAAAAAGTACCACATATCCCCCAAAACACAGCATAAATGTATAGTTGAGAAGTAAATAAAAAAATCATTTGAATTAAAATGTATATTTTTTTTATACATTCGCTCTGTAAATGTTTGGGGTCCGAACAAACCCCAAAGACCATGAGTGTGGAGGGAAATGAGGAGAGTATGAGGGTTCTTTTAGTTTTTTTTTTAAATCCTACTGACCCCAAACTTTTGAATAGTAGTGTATAATATTTAACATCTCGTGGTGATACTCTTGAAACTCTGTGGAGACAATGTTATTCATTTATGACCATAATTATTTTCTATAGTAATTGACATTCAGCCAGTAACACTGTTGATAGAACTTGTACCGAACCCAAAATATTCCTTTAACCATGTGAATGTGATCCGGGTTACATCTGTAATGTGTATAATTTGATGTTGATGCACTTTGAAGTGTTTGTTGAATGACAACTTTAATGTAGCACTAATTATATGCCATACACATAAAACACATAATTACATGTTGGAGCTGGATTTTTTGCCATTGTTTGTGTCTGTATATAATCATGTCAGTGCCCGGGACTTTGTGGTTTAGGTGCTTAATCTTGAAGTAATGATTTTAATTTATATTTGAAATCACATGTTTATTGAAGCCTGGTCACTTTGTTTTAGTTGCTTAGTCAGCATGAAATCTGAGTTGATCTTATTTACTTAAGATTTACTTGTATACACAACCATCCATTTTAATTTTAGGTTTTTGAAAGAAGTCTCTTATGCTGCATTTATACATTTTTATGCATGATACTTTTTTTTTGAGGATTGTGTGGTGAATAGAAATTTTGTAACATTATAAATGTCTTTACTGTGACTTTTGATCAGTTTAATGCATCCTTGCTCAATAAAAGTATTAATTTCTAAACAAATAAAATAAAAATACAGTACTGGGTGTCCACAAGGGACTGGAAACTGAACATAATGTCCACTTTTCACTTGAAATGCATAATTTTATGAAAGAAAAATGAGTTATAAATGTCATTCATGTTGACTTTAAATAGTGCAGATTATAGTACAATGAAGCTCGATTTATAGTAAACACAGAAAGTCTTCAAATGTTAATGGTGCTTATTTATCCTCTTTTTAACAGGTTCACAGTAATAACATGTTCTCTCGGGGAGTGAAGATCTTCGCATCCGTGTCCTGTGTGTTTAAATTGCATCTCATTTCTGAGTGGGAAGCAGAGCCAGTGGAGTTTCACACCGTTCTAGACGACCGGAACCCAAGCGCTCGTTATGTGACCGTACCGTTAAAGCACAGATCGGCCACGGCTCTGCGCTGTCGCTTCTACTTTGCTGACACTTGGATGATGTTCAGTGAGATCTCATTTCAGTCTGGTATGGAAATAAGAACAGCTCACCTCTCCCTCCCACTGGTATTCCCAGTATTTCCTCATTAAAATACAGCCAGAACTGTGAAATGCTTTTCATATCATCATTCCCAATTTCTTAATTTCCACAAAAATTTGGGGTCAGTGAGATATTTTAATGTGTTTGAAGGAAGTCTTTTATGCTCACCAAGGCTGCATTTATTTGATCAAAAATACAGTATAAATAGTAATATTGTGAAATATTATTACAAATTAAAAGATCTGTTTTCTATTTGAATATATTTTAAAATGTAATTTATTCTTGTGATTCAAAGCTGAATTTTCAGCATCATTACTCCAGTCTTTAGTGTCACATGATCCTTCAGAAATCATTCTAATATGCTGATTTGCTGCTCAAGAATCATTTTTTCTTATTATCAATGTTGAAAACAGTTGTGCTGTCTTTACTGGTAATTTTAATCACTTTAATGCATCCTTATGAATAAAAGTATTAATTTCTTTCAAAAGCATCTTATTGGAAATGCATGCGTCCCTCATAGTCTTGGAGTCAAGTGAGATCATTTACTTATTCACATTTAGAGTGATAAATGTTTTTTAAAGTGGGTGTAATTTGAGGTTGAGTGATTTCCTGTGTTTTATTATTTTCCATTGCAGCAACTAATGTGCTTCCTACCCAGAGGCCTCCAGTGTTGACCCCTCCTTCATATGAAGTTAACAGCAAAGTATCAGAAACTACACAAAAAACAGGTAAGGCTTTATTGTCAAATGAAGCAAAATTTGACAAATTCTTGACTGTTTACTTTCTTAATACATGTTATTCCAGAGAAAATGAAATGTTTGTCCAACCAAATCATATAGAGACTGTTTTTCGTGATCCAGTCAGTTTCCGATGAATACAAACGGAGGAAATGTGTCACATTTTGGAAGTAAAATGGGTTGTGTACACCATTTCCTGTTGACTTCAAATGAATACACCTGACTACTGTACTAACTTGCAGTCTACACACTTCACTTGAACTTTAATAAACCGTCTGTGTTTGACAGAGGACCGGACGACACCATCAAAGACGGGCTCTCCTGAAGAGGGCAGTACATCGATTCTGATTGGCTGTTTGGTGACTATTATTCTCCTGCTGGTGGTGATCATCTTCCTGATTCTGTGGTGCCAATATGTGTGCAAAGTCCTTGAGAAGGTGTGTGTGTGTGTGTGTGTTTGTATTGAATTATAGTTACAGATTATACTAACAGATTATAGTTACCTGTATTTTACATTATTTCTGAATGTAATAAAAAAATGTCACTTGTACTGTGAAATGATTTATCTGGGGTTTTTGACCCGGTGCGACTTTATTTTTGGAAAACATGTAACACAAAAAGTCTCTCTCTATTTCTCTCTTAGGCTCCGAGGCGTATTTTGGAGGAGGAGGTGACCGTGCGTTTGTCCTCCAGCAGTGACACTATAATCCTGCAGACTCCCCCGGTGCCCCCGCGCGTCTCCATTGACCCCCCTTACGAGAGGATCTTCCTTCTGGACCCCCAGTATCAGGATCCCGCTGCGCTCAGGAACAAACTTCCAGAGCTGTCTCAAAGTGCAGAGGCTTCAGGTACCATACATTAAATACAAACACACACACTAGCTCTGTCTCAAACCCTATTTTTTTTTAATCAGTAAATGGGCTACTGATCGTTTAAGTCATTGCAAATTATGTAATAATTTATCTAAATTAATTTAGGAAGGCACAATATTAAACTATTGCCTTAAAGGATTAGTTCACTTCAAAATATATTGAATATACTGATATTTTACTCACCCCCATCTCATCCAAGGTGTTCGTGTCTTTCTTTCTTCAGTCGAAAAGAAATTAAGTTTTTTGAGGAAAACATTCCAGGATTTTTCACCACACTTCTATGGCAACCAACGGGTTGAAGGTCCAAATCAATGCAGTTTAAAAGCGCTTCGAAGGGCTTCAGAGGCTCTGCACGATCCCAGCTGAGGAATAGGGTCTTATCTAGCGAAACCAAAAAAATAAACATTTATATACTTTTTAACCTAAATTGCTCATCTTGCACTGCTCTGCGACGTGCCACGGATTATGTAATCATGTCGGAAAGGTCACGCTAGACGTAGGCGGCAGTACATACATTTTGAAAATGGCCGATGATTTCGCTAGATAAGACCCTGTTCCTCAGCTGGGATCGTGCAGAGCCTCTGAAGCCCTTCGAAGCGCTTTGAAACTGCATTGATTTGGACCTTCAACCCGTTGGCGATAGAAATGCATTATGTGGAGAAAAATTCTGGAATATATACACTGCTGTTCAAAAGTTTGAGGTCAGTAAGTATTTTTTTTAATGATTTTCAAAGAAGTCTCCCATTCTCACCAAAACAGCATCTATTTGAAAACAGAAATATTGTGAAATATTATTACAGTTTACACAAGACAAAAAGAACAGCATTTATTTGAAATAGAAAACTTTTGTAAGATAAAAATTTTCACTTTTGATGAATTGTATGCATCCTTGCTAAATAAAAATATAAATTTATTTAAAAAAAAATCGTATTCACCTCAAACTTTTGAACGGTAGTGCAAGTACCTGTGAGGAAAACGACTCAGTTGCATCACTGGATGTTAATGTTAATTTTGCAGTGCAGTCTGGGATTGCCTAGGATGCATGCAAAGTTGCCTTATAATTGGCCAAATATTATAATGCTATAAGCATATTTTTGTTGCCTAATGGAGCAGCCTTCATGTCAGGAGCTCAACTTTGAATCCTAATAATAATGCCTAGCTAGGTAGCCTACTAGGTTTTGGACCAGAGCTACTGTGAAGACTTCCAGTACTGAATATACCTCTCCATGAAACTAACCTCTTGTTCTTTCTCTCAGTTCTATCTTTTACCCATTTAAAATGAACTAGGTTTCATTGACACTTGTTTCCTCAACATTTTGCATGCTGCCTGCCAATGCACTTTTTCATTTCTTCCTCCTCTAGTCTTGCGTTCTTTAGCCTTTGCTCGCAGTCTATGAGCTCCATCTGACCTTGCCAGACTGACGGACTTTGCAAGGGTAAGAATTGATGCTAGATTTTCCTTTGTTTCTTTTTTGACACCCTGCAGTTTCTTGCACCCAGTCACCTCAGTGTTTTGGTTGGAATAAAATGACTGAAGTTGACATTTTTCTCTCTTCTCATCTTCTGCTTTTTCTGTCTCTAACTCTTCCTCTTTCTCTTACTCAGAGTCAACAAAGCTTTAGTGACATGATTGTCAGCATTTGAAATATTGCAAATCAATGATGAAGAAAATAAATAGGGTGACATAAATAAAGAGCTGCATGAAATGAAGGATTTACCAAAATGGTAACACTTTACAATAAGGTTCCATTTGTTAATATTAATCCCATTTATTAAAGGTAATGCAATTTTAAAGGTTCCTAATTATGTTTTGGAGGTCTCCAGCAATAGGTTTACATGTATCCAAGGTCAAAATGAAAAAAAAAAATTCTCATAATATACATTGCAGCATCACCTCTTTTCTTACAGTGTCTGAAACGGTTTGATAAAGGATTCTCTCCTTTCCAAGAGCACACTCTGCTCTGAAAACTCAGATGGAGCAGTCTGTTGTGATTTGTCTGCTCTGATTGGTCAGATGACCTAGTCTGTTGTGATTGGTCTACCACTTGCAGCACGTGTCAGAAAACGAATCGCTCATTACCATCGCCTCCAGAGGCATCCTCAGCACTTGTATACACAGTGATACGAACCATAACGATGGTATCGGTTTTACCATTTCAATTCGAGCGCAAGTCCTCCTCCTTTGGAAGTGCAGCAAAGTGGATTTGCTTTGGCAGCGCAGAAAATAGCATCTTCTCGACATGTCGAGTGCTTTCATGTCTCTGGACCGAAGCTGCGGCAGTTCGCGTGACAATAACATGAAACCAGACATCATTCGCCCCAATGGAAAGCATATTTACACTGTCTGAATCGTTCCCTATCCCCTATATAGTGCACTATGCACCATTCACCATGTAGAAAATAGTAAATATGTGAACAAGTGACTGATTTCAGCCGCAGCTTCAGCGTCTATTTATAATGTAGGGGGAGGGACGCTTTATATTCTAGAGAGCATTTGATTGGACAGAAAATCTGATGAGAAGCTGAAGTGCAGAGTGATGTCATCAAAATCATTGATCCATATTGGCGGAAGTGAGAGACTCTATATTTTGAGTGCTTATATCTTCTAAATGCAAATTTTGTCATTGTTTTGGAGCACACTCGCTTATAGATAACAGTAAAGCTAACATATTCATGCATTAACTAATGAGACCTTATTGTAAAGTGTTACCATTAAAATAAAAACAGAAAACAATGGGTTGATATAAATTACAATTACTGACATCACTGACAGATTACTTGACATCTCTGTCTCTCTATAGCCTGTAGCGGAGGATATGCCGAACCTGACGTTACCCTGTGCACCCCACACCAGTGCTTTCAGAGCAGCGTCCCGCACTACGCTGAAACAGACATCATTAGCCTGCAGGGCGTCACTGGCAGCAACATGTACGCCGTTCCGGCCCTCACCGTAGATTCCCTGACGCGCAAGGACATCTCGGTGGCCGAGTTCCCTCGAGAGAGACTGCTGTTCAGAGAGAAACTGGGAGAAGGCCAGTTTGGTGAGGTGAGTCTGGATAAACCACAGCAGGAGGTTTTATAGCTCTTGTTTCATAGACTCTTTTCTGGACCCGCTTGGGTTGTCTTTTATTGAGTTAGTTGGGTTCTTTTTGCACACTGTTTATGCTTTGTTTTGTACAAACAGTGCTGCAATGCCTGATGTTTGAGTGTTTCCCAGAAAACCCTGTTATTAGTGACCACACATGACTCTTATGTGTGGCTTTATTAAGAAAAACATTGGAAATCTAGAGTGAGAGCCAAGGATTTATTTTGCAATAGTGTTACTAATACTTTTTTTTTTTTTTTTAGCTCAGTTAATCATCATTCTGGTACTATGGCGACACCATAATAATACCATAGTGATATGATATACAGAGTACTACCATTCAAAAGTTTCGGTTTGGCAAAAATACAGTAAAAAAACAGTAACACTGAAAAATATTATTACAATTTAAAAATAACGGTTTTCTATTTTAATATATTTTAAAATGTAATTTATTCTTGTGAATCAAAGCTGAATTTTCAGCATCATTATTCCAGTCTTCAGTGTCACATGATCCTTCAGAGGATTTGCTGCTCAAGAACATTTCTTATTATTATCAATACTGAAAACAGTTGTGCTGCTTAATATTCTTGTGAAAACTGTGATACATTTTTTTGCAGGATTCTTTGATGAATCTTTTGTAACATAAATGTCTTTACTGTCACTTTTGATCAATTTAATTCATCCTTGCTAATTTGAAGTATTTAAAAAAAACATACTGAACCTAAACTTTTGAACGGCAGTGTATATGCTGGTACTGTGATTATAGTATGTTGTTCACATTTTGCACTATATCAATCAAAATATAGCATGATAATACAATAGAACATTATAGTATTTTTGTTGTTAGTAGAGCCCATGTAAGTCTGTTTTCGTTCTCAAGCTGTTTAATATGATGGTTCACATGTGTTCATACTCTTATCTGCTGGCATTGCTGTTTTCAGGTACATTTGTGTGAGGCCGAGGGTTTGGCAGAGTTTCTGGGAGAGGGTGCACCGTTACCGGAGCAGGATGGCAGGCCGGTGCTGGTAGCAGTTAAACAACTCAGAGCGGATGCCACCAGCAATGCCAGGTTTGAAACAAACAAAACACAAAAAAACACTAACATTTGATTGGGAAGTTGCATAATGGAGTGAGGCTGCCTTAAGTACTTCTATGAAGTTCCAGCTTAAAAGTTTGGAAGTAGTTATGTAATTAGGATGTGTTGTGTTGTGTTTGGAATAAAACTGATTGGCGGATCAGCCAATCACATGGCAGCGTTTAGGCATGTAGACATGGTCAAGACGAACTGCTGAAGTTCAAACTGAGCATCAGAATGGGAAAGAAAGGTGATTTAAGTGACTTTGAACGTGGCATTGTTGTTTATGCCAGACGGGCTTGTCTGAGTATATCAGAAACTGCTGATCTACTGGGATTTTCATGCACAACCATCTCTAGGGTTTACAGAGAATGATCCAAAAAAGAGGAAATATCCAGTGAGCGGCAGTTCTGTGGGCGGAAATGCCTTGTTGATGCCTGAGGTCAGAGGAGAATGGCCAGACTGGTTCCAGCTGATAGAAAGGCAACAACTCAAATAATAATTCGTTACCACCAAGGTCTGCAGAAGAGCATCTCTGAATGCTCAACACATCCAACCTTAAGCAGACGAGCTACAGCAGCAGAACACACACTGGTGACTGTCAGCTAAGAACAGGAAACTGAGGCTACAATTCACACCGGCTCACCAACATTGGACAATTGAAGATTGGAAAAACGTTGCCTTGTCTGATGAGTCTCAATTTCTGCTGCGACATTCAGATAGTAGGGTCAGAATTTGGTGTAAACAACAGGAAAGCATGGAGCCATCCTGCCTTGTATCAATGGTTCAGGCTGCTGGTGATCTAATGGTGTGAGGGATATTTTCTTGGCACACTTTGGTCCCCTTAGTACCAACTGAGCATCGTTTAAATGCCACAGCCTACCTGAGTATTGTTTCTGGCCATGTCCTTCCCTTTATGACCACAATGTACCCATCTTCTGATGGCTACTTCCAGCAGGATAACGCACCATGCCACAAAGCTCAAATCATCTCAAACTGGTTTCTTGAACATGATAGTGAGTTCACTAAACTCAAACGGCCTCCACAGTCACCAGATCTCAATCCAATAGAGCATCTTTAGGATGTGGTGGAAGATTCGCATCATGGATGTACAGCAGACAAATCTGCGTCAACTATGTGATGCTATCATGACGATATGAATGAAAATCTCTGAGGAATGTTTCCAGCACCTTGCTGAATCTTTGCCACAAAGAGTTAAGGCAGTTCTGGAGGCAAAAGGGGGTCCAACTGGTACTAGCAAGGTGTGCCTAACATGTTCTCCATAAAAATCTCTAAAATTGTTTCAGAATACACAGTTATCAGTCATTTTCACTATTCTGTATTATTTTCACATCAATATTTAGTGATGGCCTTTAACCTTTCACCTGATCCCATGATAACTTCTGATTTTTGTCTGTGTAGAAATGACTTCTTGAAGGAGATAAAGATCATGTCGCGTCTGAATAACCCAAACATCATTCAGCTGCTGTGCGTGTGCGTGAGCTCCGACCCGCTCTGCATGGTGACGGAGTACATGGAGAACGGAGACCTCAACATGTTCCTGTCCCAGAGAGAGATGGAGAGCACACTCACACATGCCAACAACATTCCGTCTGTCAGGTGTGTGTCCATCATTATGAAGAGGCCTGACATGTACAGACTTTCATCTCCAGACAGGGGTCAATGTCACTATTCTACAAGTCAGATTCAAGCTTAACATTCTTAACCTTTGAATTCTTCAACTTAACCTTCAAGTTTCAAGTCAGCTCTCAGTTTATGATGGAAATGTTTTAGATTACAGGGTTTAAATGAAGCCAAGACCTCTTCAGTCTTCAAGTCGCAATAATAACATAGAAATAAGTCATTTTAGTCTGTTATTTTTTGAAAACCTAAATTAAAAACCTACATTTTAAAATTACAAACTGCAATAATGATTTTACTAGCCCAAAAGGGAAAACTCTTTTATCTTTTACTCACCCTCATGTTGCTCTCTTTCTTTTTCACACCAGTGTTATTTTAGTATTTTTATTACTATTATAGTATTTATTTATATTTTGCATTTGTATATTTTAAGTTTTAATTTTAATTTTAATTTAGGTTTTAGTAATTTTGTAATGTGCTTTTGTGATTTTTCATGTTTTTTTTTGTTGCTTTTTTTTTACATTAGTTTTACTTAAGTTTTATTTTAAGTTTTATTCTAATATTTATATTTAATTTCAGCTTTATTTCAAATAATGAAAAAAAAACTGTTTTATATAGCGTTTTTAAAAGTTGCATTTCAAAGCGTTTTACAAGAACATACAAATAAAATACATTGAAATAGGGGAAAAAACGAAACATCAAAATAAATGTATAAGACATTTAAGAAACAGAATAATCATGTATAGGCTAGCCTGAAAAAATACGTTTTAAGAGAAGAGTTAAAACACTAAAAGATTCAGCATGTCTAATCTCAGTGGGAAGAGAATACCAAAGTTTTGGAAAAATGTTAATTTTTAGTGAAAAACAGTTCCACACAAAATACATTTAACTGAATACACGTGCTGCTCTTTTCCATACTTTTGAAATTGAATGTTCTGAGGATGTTGAGCTCCAAAAAAGGTAGTAATAAATAGTTTTATATATGGAAAAAGATAAATTAAATCATTTGCTGAAAATAGGGACTTAAAGCAACAGCTTCTAATGAAGCGTTCAGGTGTTCTTTTGCGCATGCGCGACTTTAACTGCTACTTGTGACGTTCTACAGTAACCGTCTACTACGGGAGAATAGCTGATTTGCCATAGTTGTTAATACATGACAGATTAGATAAGTAAATGTTATATTTTATGGTTATGTGGCATTTTAATTGTATCTGTATACAAATTAATGCCAAAAGCAACCCTTCTCTTGCTTCTTTTATATATATATATATATATATATATAATTTTTTTTTTTTTTTAAACGATGAAATGATCCATTATGCCGTCCTCCTTATTGTTGCTTAGTGATTTTTGCGTTCTTTGGCTATGGCAGTTAACAATTTACTTCCGGTGG
This sequence comes from Coreius guichenoti, assembly GCA_039654105.1. Lineage (NCBI taxonomy): Eukaryota > Metazoa > Chordata > Actinopteri > Cypriniformes > Gobionidae > Coreius > Coreius guichenoti. Next base: position 6,580,771 of record CM077169.1, on the reverse strand, counting down.
CCGTTGCCGTTCCATCAGCAACTATTGCTTAAAGTCCCTAATGTCCCTCTCTCTGATAGCTTTCAAATCTCTTTTGTATTTGCACAAGTGGTGCCAGTTGAATTTGATACTGATTCAAAGTCATGTTTTAGTGCACATCTCTGACTCTTTTATTTCTGTTTCTTTGCAGCATTGCTGACTTGTTGCACATGTCGGTGCAGATCTCTTCTGGGATGAAGTACTTGGCTTCTCTGAACTTTGTGCATCGTGATCTGGCCACACGGAACTGCCTCCTGGATCGCCATCTCACCATAAAGATCTCTGATTTTGGCATGAGCAGAAACTTGTACAGTAGCGATTACTATCGTATACAGGGGCGTGCTGTACTGCCTATACGCTGGATGGCCTGGGAGAGCATCCTACTGGTGAGGGAAAGAGAAGCTGTTTATAAAAGCAAAGGTGCATGCATGTACACTACCGTTCAAAAGTTTGGAGTCAGTAAGATTTTCTTTTTTAGGGTGTGTTTCACACTTGAAGTTCGGTTCGCTTGTTTGTTTTTTTTGGTCCAGACAAAATGAACCATTTAGTCCTGGTTCGCTTAGCATTCACATTGGCATTTTAACACCGAACCTAAAGATACCGAACCTTACGGTATCTTTACTGAATTTATTGTTTCCACAAAAATGTAAACTGTTTTCAGCATTGATAATAATAAGAAATGTTTTTTAAGCCGCAAATCAGCATATTAGAATGATTTCTGAAGGATCATGTGACACTGAAGAATGGAGTAATGATGCTGAAAATTCAGCTTTGATCACAGGAATAAATTACATTTTAAAACGTATTAAAATGGAAAACAGTTCTTTTAAATTGTAAAGCGCATAAGAGACTTCTTTCACAAACATGAACAGAGCGCAAACTTTTGAACGGTAGTGTACGGTAGTGCTTTGTTCCAAAGCTATTTGTTTTGACTTAACTATAGGGTGGAGACATTTGTCAGCAGTGGCTTTGTTTCTTTGTATTGGGTGCATTATGGGATACTTGTGTGTGTTTTCTAGGGGAAGTTCACAACAGCTAGTGATGTGTGGGCATTTGGAGTAACTCTGTGGGAGATCTTCACTTTATGTAAGGAGCAGCCCTACAGCCTGCTGTCTGATGAACAGGTCATCGAGAACACCGGCGAGTTTTTCAGAAACCAGGGGAGACAGGTACACACATTGGCTTTGATTTTGATTGTGATTTGAAGTGAGTGAATCTCAAGTGAAGTGATTAATTTTTCCTGTAAAATACAGTAAAAATGAATGCACACTGTTCCATGAACAGGGCTCCAGACTGCGACCAAATGGTTGCATTTTGCAAGCTTTTTTCCTGCCGGTGCGACAAAATTTAGTTAGAGGTCACATTGGTAAGACTGGTAACTGATAAGAGCTGCCATTTCTACTGCATAGAAACACAGCACAGCGCGGACCGTTTATCAGCGCAGACCAATAATAGACAGCACAACGCAAGCATAGAGCAGGTACTCGCGGGCTGATCTTGATCATGTGACACAGTTACTACACAGCAATGGGAGATCGAGTGAGAAAGCGTTTGAAATCTGCAGTGATAATAACATCGCTACTTCCAGATCTAGTGAGAAGCATTCAAATTGAGTGCAGAATTCTCTGTTATAAACCACAGATATCAGATCAAACAGCGCTGACGTGGAAACCAGGAGAAACGTTGTGCCATGAAGAAGTTAAAGAAGGATTTTCAGTCCACAAATCACCAACATTCACCATGGATTTAATCCAGTAATGCTAACTGTAGCCATGGTATTGTGGCAGAAATAGTCGAATGTTTTTAGATTATTTATTTCAGAGTTCGTACAACCTTTTGAGAGTGAAGTGCTTCACACTTTTTCCAGCACTTGAAAGCTCTAAATAGTATCTAGTTTAAATGTAATTTTTAATGTGATGACCAAAAATATTAGGCTGATTTTTTTTTTTTTTTTTTTTTCATCTATGTACCCATTTGTAAAACTAAAAGTCTTAAGATGTTGGAAAACTAACATGTGGCAAACAAACACTTGATTTAAATTAATTTAAATTTAAATAAAAAAAGATATGAAATTACCACTATAACCAGTGGATGGTAGCGGAGGATCACTTATTGGCTTATTAGCCACTTCCACTCCCTAATATAGTTTTTTTTTCACGTTTTGGTTTAAAATTTATATTTAGATATGAAATCCCTATTATAAAATATCAAATCATCAAGAAATCAATTTTTGTCAAAGACTGACACTTTTGTACTGAAGTATGAAGTAGGAAAAGTCATAAAGTCTCATGAAAAACAAAAACTTCTTCAAATTGCGAAGAATTACACAGAAAGCAAGTAAAGAGCACTCTTTTTATTATAACTGAAGCAGTCGGTCAGTTCGGTATGAAACTACAGAAGAACAATGGTACATTTAATAAGAGTATTAAAAATTTTACCTATAAAAATTAGGTTCTCAATTGGGAAGTCAAGCTCAGTGCGTTACTGTCAAATGTTCATCCCCCCCAAGTAAGGTGCTGGTGCCACCATCTGAAGAACTTAGTGCCACCGGTGCCACTGCTCTCAAATGTTGGTCTGGAGCCCTGATGAAGTACATTATTTCTGTGGTGGTATCATCTAAAAAGACTTTGACCTTCTTACTTTTCACTCTCTTTCTCTCCCTAGATCTTTCTCTCCGCCCCTCCACTCTGTCCATCCTCTTTGTTTGAGCTGTTGATGCGCTGCTGGAGTCGTGACATCACGGACCGGCCCTCTTTTCACAGATTGTATCAGGCCCTGCGAACTTTTGCGCCCCATTCATGACCGATACCTGCTCTACTGAAACAACCTGGAGGAGAACTGTTACATAAGTACTCTGACTGCTTGCCAGTCAGGGAAGTAGAGCAGAAACATAACGATATAGCCACAATGTAGCGTCATCAGAGCATCAGAAATCCAATGGAGGAGACATCTAGAGATGATGAGATTTCACAAAAGGCATTCATTCATTATTCACTCACTCATATATTCATCTCCATTGGGACTCAAAGAGCTTCTTTCCAATCCATAGACACTTGAGATTTTTTTTGTACTTTTCGTTGTTAATATTTCCTTTGAGTACAATTATCTTTCTTTTCTTTATCTTAAATGTTATTTCTGTTTGTTGTTTTCCCAGAACAACAGTGACTCTTAAGCCTACTGCGTATTCTAGGCAGAAAGAACCAACTGGACGAATGTCGTATTTGTCAAAACTGTGGTCGTGTATCGTGAAGCACTGCTGTCTTTTCATTTTTGTCCTATTTTTGTTTCTTATTTACCCCCACACTGGAGTTACTGTGTCTTGTTATGATATTAACAATATCTTGTTGTTTTGCTCTCTGAATATGAATGTTTTTACAGGTTCTTTGGATATAGTCGGGTCGGAGACTTGCTCTGCCTGAATCTAGCAGAACTACTGTTATAGTTAGATTAAAAAACCCTTTCGGAGGAGAGGGGAGAGGGTTATAGAGCCAACAATGGACTGACGTGCAATTGTTTGCACTGTTTCTTCCCCCAACTTGTAACAGGCCACTTTAAAGTCAACATGAAATCAGAATGGACTCTGTTTGTCTTCTTCAAACACTCTTCTGGTCTCATAGTGATTGAATCATCAGTGCACGTTTCCAAAGAATACAATGTTTGTTATTGTAATTTCATCAAAATGTAATGACTTGCTTCTTAAAAGGACAAGAGGCATTCAGTTTTAAATACGCCCAAAATGCTCAAAATGTTCTTTTCACCTTCATTTTCTGCATGCAAGTGTCAAATTATGGAAGAAAAATGGGTTGTTTAATGCCATTTCATGTTGGCTTTAATATCCAGCAATATTGCACCATCACAGCCAGACAAACTAAATTTCAACTCAATTGCAAAGGCAAACACTACAGCTCCGTGATATTGGCATACCGTTCTGAGATTGCATTGTTGTTGAATCTATATGAATTAAGTCTGGCTGAGGATGACGTACAGGACCAATAATATCAATATTATAAAGATCCATATCTTCGATCTCGCTAAAAGGCACATGGTTATGGGGGATTATGTATGTAAGATATTCAAAGCACATTTTTCTTTCTCTTTTAACCTACTTTAATGTTTTATACAATTTCTTTAATGTCATTTAATGCTTTTAGTAAAATTTTGTGAATGAGTGTTGCATCAAAAACATTCTAAAAAGTGATTTGGTGCGCTACGATGTAATCAAAATCTAATATTTCTGTCTTTGTACTAGTTTCTACAGCATTTCTTTTGTGTAGTTTGTGTTTACTGTATTTCAGAAATTGTCGTCAAATGTGCAGGAGAAGTTTTATTGTTTGGCTGCTGAAAGGTTTGGCTATGCAGGACGTTTAAAGAGTCCTCCGATAGCACTGGGATTTCGGTTGAATGTTGGTGGTAGGAAAGCTAGGAGGTCGACGCGGTTCATCGAGAAGGGCAACCACTAAAAGTTTCCCAGAATCCTTTGCTGAAGTGAGCCTGAGGCAATTTCTGTTATTACTGATCAGTTTTTTTTCACTACGTATTTAGAGACCAAGAATGCATGTCTGTGTAAATGCGTGTTACTGCGAGTGAGTGTTTTGTTTCAAGTGACCTTTTAGCGTTTAGTACTCAATAAGTCTTTCATTCAAACCTTTTAACTAACTCTCTGTATGTGTCCTTCATGTACATTACATAAGCAGAGAAGATACTGTATGTATAGTAATATATTGGGGACTAAGACCTTTTTCTTTCATCTTCTTTCTTATTTTCCATAATAAATATCGATTTTGCTGTAACTGCAGTGTTTAGTGTGTTTTTACTTGTCCTGAATATTTTTCTAAATGTCTGAGTAGTATGATTTTATATCATTATTACTACCAATGTGACATTGAATCAATGTTTGACTGACTCAGTCACTAAAGTCCAAAGGAATGGATGATATATTAATGTGTGCGTTGGGCCCAAGCACCCTCCAAATGTCTGTCTTGGCAAAACAGTGTCACTTTGACTACAATAATCTGAGCAAGGCCAGTTGATATCTTATAACGTTCTATTTCTAGTTCTACAGATATCCATTTTTAACATGCTTATTTTTCTTTCCTTAGTTGTGCACTTTCTGTCAGTTTATGCTTATTGAATATGTTTGACACCCTAGAGTTCTGGCATAGCAAAAATATACCATGGTACTACTCATATTCTTTGTACAGTTTGCACAGTCATGGGTTTTGAATTCTTGTAAATACAATAGTATTTCAAAACACCAGCATCACCACTTACAAAACCACCTATAAAAAGTCTCCGAAAAGTCTCAGTACCCTAATAGGATGAATTCAGGTTGATTGGGACACTTTTTCCAAGTCATCTCAATGACAAAAAGGTGTCCCAATCAACCTGAATTCATCCTATTAGGGTACTGAGACTTTTCGGAGACTTTTTATAGGTGGTTTTGTAAGTAGTAATGCTGGTGTTTTGAAATACTATTGTATTTACAAGAATTCAAAACCTTGAATTCACCCCTAGATCATGTTAACGTCATGTTCCTTTGGATATGTACCATGGTATTACATTTGATACCATCACTGTACCTTCCCTGCTGAAAAAAAAAACAAAAAAAAAAACAGCTAAAACCAGACTAGTTGGCTAGTCTTAGCTGGTTTTTCAGCCTGGCCAAGCTGGTGTTCACCTGGTTTATGGTCTCCCAGCTCGATCAGCCAAGACCAGCCTGGTCACCTAAAAAAAATGTCCAAAACTCAAGTCACCAGTCAACTAGCTTAGGCTGGTTTTAGCTGTTTTTCAGCAGGGTTGGTACTACCACAGTAACAAAAAGAGCAGATTTATGACCAAACGAAATGCATGTAATCTGAATTCATATATAATCATGTATCCAATCCTTAAACTTAAGTTTAAATATGTGAGAAGCGCGTGGGACTCATTATGATCTTTATAATAACCGATTGTGTGAGTAGTTTATTATGCACACACGAGCGCGCGCAGCGCTGCTGTTACTAGAGAGATTCCTGCAGAGTCACGTGATCGCCAGCCGAGAAAGGAAGAATGAAGGGAGGAAAGCTGTCCGCTGGCGTCCAATAACACACTCAGAAGGCAAGTTAAACATCGGTATATGCTCGAAAATATTCTCTTCATGAGTTTCTCTATCTTTGTAACGCGGCTTTAACAGTTTTGCCTTAGTAACAAGGCTGCATTTGATGGTTTAATGCCAAGCAAACTGCTCGAGCTCAGTCGCGAATGACAAAGACTGTATTATAAGTCATGTTGGCTTCATTTCCACATGTTGTGCTTATGGTGATGGATGATTTCCTGATTTTACGAGTGTAAATGAGTTCGATAATGTTATATTAGTTTTTCTAACACCTTCTTGTCGTTGTTAATGCATGTTTGTGCGTTGCAGATGTGATCTGACAGTATATTTCTGCAGCATTTTGATGCTCACTTGAAATGTAGTGTATATCATTTACAGTAGTATTTTTGAAAGCACATTGGTATAAGACTGCTGTCTGGATCACTAAAACTTTTGTACTAGGCTGTATTAGCTGGTTGTATAATAACACTATTTGTTTTTTACTGTGGCAGTACCAAGGAACAGTATCAGATGGTAATACCATGGTATTTTGATGTGTACCATGGTACTGAAATGCATGTATCATGGTGTTTACATGATATTAAAAGCAACTTCCAAGAACAATGTTGTTAATACCATGAAACATGATACTACCATGGTGCTTATTGGTTCCTTTTTTTGTATATGTACCTTAAAATGCAAAAAAATAAATTAAAAAAAATACAGTGACCACTAGATATCAAAGGGTAGTGCTACTATAATGGATGTACTATGGTATTTACAATAGTAAATGTCCAAACTACTTTTAGTATATACCAAGGTACTTAAGAAAATATGTTTGTATCATCCTTATAAAAAGTATTGTGGTGGTACCATGGTAAAGTGATGGTATCAGATGACATCCATGGAAAACATGGAAATATCAAGGATATTTGGTAACTTCCAGGGCTGGAAAAGTCATAAATATTTGAAAGAATATATGTATATGAATTTTTACTTTTTTTTGTCACATGGTTTTGATGCTAGGTCTGATTCATGTATAGTTTAGTCACACCACACAGACCTTTATGTATGGCACTTGTTTTAAGAAAGAGGAATGTGCTTGTTTTAAACCAGGTCAGATGTGTGAAGTGGAATGTTCCTGTATTTATGACACCTCAGTCGTTGACTTCACTGTGTGTGTGTGTGTGTGTGGCTGTTTCTATGTTTTTTAGTGCAGAAATGGAATGGAGATGTTCTACATGTGCTGGTGTTTTGATTGATGGTTGGAAGCAGACCACACGTGAAGGCTTCGCAGAAGAGCTTTGAAAGAACGGTGAATTTAGATCTATTATCGTTCAAAAGTTTGGGGTCAGTATGATTTTTAAAAAAAAAGAAATTTGTATTCAGCAAGGATGCATTAAATTGATCAAAAGTGACAGTCTTTTATAATGTTACAAAAGATTTGTTTTTCAAATAAATGCTGTTCTTTTGAGCTTTCTCTAACTGTTTTTGACACTGATAATCAGAAATGTTTCATTAGAAGCAAATCAGCTTATTATAATGATTTCTGAAGGATCATGCGACACTGAAGACTGGAGTAATGATGCTGAAAATGTATACTTTTTTTTTTTTTAATAACATTTCACAAAATTACTGTTTTTACGGCAACATTAAAAAACAGACCCCAAACTTAGTTTGTGTGTTTTCATTCTTTCACAATGTTTAATATATTTCTTAATATTCATGTGTTTGTACAGGAATCATCATTGTGAAATCAAACAGTCTTTATAGCCTAGTAGATTTAAGATGTAAGAAGTAAAACAGTCAAAATCAAGTTAAAAAAATAATCAAATCAAAGCACTGTTAATAATCAAAGCACAAACCCTCTTTTGGCGTTAAAAAACTACTGTCAGGATTTACTAAAGACACGCAGTGACTATTGCATATGCATCTGTAGGAGTTTCCCTTTCAGATGCAAAATTAATGTGAGGAGAGTATTTAAATGAATCATGCAAGGTGATTTACAAAGGTTTGCGCTCGTCAATTTACTGGTGTTTGCGCCATTATTTACCGCCTTGGTAGATTATGTTGGTCTTTATGGAAATGATCCGGCTGCGTTTGTGTTCTTTAATTTGCATGTCATCAGTAGATCACGTGCAGAACTTTCCACTCCCATCGGCGCTTTTGTGGAGTTGTGCTCTCGCTCTTTTTTGCCATGTTTAGTAAATCTGGCCCTAAATGTTAACCTAAGTTAATTGTTGAATAAGTTTAGAATTGATTCCTTGGAACACATAGTTTTCAGAATTTAATCTCAACTCTTTATGCATTTATATGCACATCTTTGTAATATTGGATTGCAAAACAAATCTAATTTCACAGTCTACAAGAAAGCTAATAGCCAAATAAAAAGTGAAATCATCGCAATAATCAGTGTTGAATAACATTATACACTGGCTGATAACTGATATGCAGAACACATTTTTTATTGTATTACTTTTTCTATTTACCATTGTAAATAGAAATTTAACGTTTATTTGTAGACCCAATATGACAAGTAGAAAATTGGGTTAAATCAGTATTATTAAATATTGCTGAGTTAAATATTATCAGTCTATCTCTAATGTTTACTGTAACTGTGTACTGTAAACTCATTTTTATTCATTTTTGTTTCAGAGACGGGTGTCCTCGCCATCATGAAGTTGAATGAGAGGAGCGTGGCGCATTATGCCACATGCAACTCTCCTCCAGACAAGACAGGCTTCCTCTTTAAGAAAGGGGAACGGAACACGGCGTACCATCGGCGCTGGTTTATTCTGAAGGGCAACATGCTGTTCTACTTCGAGGAGAGGGAAAGTCGAGAGCCGATTGGCGTCATCGTCCTGGAAGGCTGTACGGTGGAGCTCTGCGAGTCTGAATCCGAAGAGTTCGCCTTCGCTGTCAAATTCGACTGCGTCAAAGCGAGGGTGTACAAGATGGCTGCGGAGAGCCAGGCTGCTATGGAATCGTGGGTCAAGGCTCTGTCACGAGCCAGTTTCGACTACATGCGACTGGTTGTGAAGGAGCTGGAGAGGCAGCTGGAGGAGGTACAAGGAGCGAGATTGTTACAAGCGAAAAGCAAGGTGAAGAAACACCAGACGCATGTACAGGGAGCAGAAGCAGGCCTCCAAACCACCACTCCGTCCCTACAGAACGCCGCCATAACGGGGCCTTCGCAGGAGGGGCTGTCTAGCAGAGAAAACGGGGTGTCTTGGAGCAAACACACCAGTGTAGCAAACGGTGTCAGTGAGGGCTGTGCCTGGGACGGGGACAGGAGCGTGAGGGCAGAAGGAGTCCGACCACCTCCAGTGCCTCCGCGGAGGAAGACCAACGGCGGGTCGCTCGAGAGCCCTGTTTCTCCCGGCACAGGCTGCTTCTCCAAACTACATGACTGGTATGGCAAAGAGGTGGCTGAACTGAGAATAGAATGGCTACAGAGCCAATGAATGAAGCTGGACATCGGCAAGAGACTCAAAATATACATCCACACGCATTTGTATGTTTAGTACAATCATGGTTTAAAGCGTTAGTTCACCCAAAAATGAAAATTGTCATTAATCATGATGTTCCAAACGCGCAAGACTTTCGTTCATCTTCAGAACACAAATGAAGATCATTTTGATGAAATCTGAGAGATTTCTATCCCTCCATTGACAGCTACACAACTGACACTTTGACAGTTCAAATAGTTCAGAGATCTTAAAACTAATCCATATGAATTGGGCAGTTCAGTCCAAATTTTCTGAAGAGACTCGATCGGTTTTTATGATGAACAGATTTAATTTAGGCTTTTATTCACATATAAACATTAATCAGCGAACATAAACAGAAGCTCAACCAAACCTGCTTGTCGCGCAAGAACAAACCTCATTGGTTCTTGCTGAAGCTCAAACGTGATGCGTAACACGAGAATGAACCTCATTGGTTCTTGCTGACGCTCAAACGTGATGCGTAACACGAGAATGAACCTCATTGGTTCTTGCAGAAGCTCAAACGTGCTGTGTAACACGAGAATGAACCTCATTGGTTCTTGCAGAAGCTCAAACATGATGCGTAACACGAGAATTAACCTCATTGGTTCTCGCATGTCAAGTGAACATGCTTGAGCTTCCGTTTAACACAACTGATGTGTGCGTTGATAAATGTTTATATGTGAATAAACGCCTAAATTAAATATGTTCATCATTTAAAGCGATCGAGTCTCTTCAGTAAATTTGGACTAAACCGCTCAATTCATATGGATTAGTTTTATGATCTCTTTATGAACAGTTTGAAGCGTCAAAGTGGTAGTTGTGTAGCTGTCAATGGAGGGATAGAAATCTCTCAGATTTCATCAAAAAGATCTTCATTTGTGTTCTGAAGATGAACAAAAGTCTTGAGGGTGAGTAATTAATGACAAAATTTTAATTTTTGGGTGAACTAACCCTTTAAGAAATAATCGGTCAAATTCATCTACAAACGGAGAGTGCATCAGAATGAAAATCACTTGTCCACTTTTACTGATTTTTTTTTTTATTTTATAAAACAAGACCAAGCCATTTTTAAAGGAACATTCTGTCATTGTTTACTCACCCTCATGTCACGTTCCAAAACTGAAAAATCGAGTTAATTTTTTTTTTTAAATACAGCAAGTGACCAAAGCTAGGAAAAAATTGTTTATTAATTATATGCACCAATATGACAAAATAAACCACAACATTTACCTAAATATATTTTTACTAATACATGAAAAACATTATACTTCCTTCAACTGTTGAGGGTTGACCTGAATGAATCTTTGAATCAATTCATTGGAACACAGTTTGAACTAATTTGAACTCTTTTTTGCAATTCAGAAATGCTATTAAAATCATCTTAACATTCCTGTACTCACAAGTTGTGAGACAAGGACGGCAGTCTTTAAGAAACTTAATTGCCAAATAAAAAGTGCATTAGGGTCATCGCAATAATCAGTGTTGAAAAACATTATACATTGTCAGAAAAGTCATTGCAATATTGGTATATCGCCCAACCTAATGATTACTGATTACTAGAGATCAACCGACACAGATTTTTTTTTTTTTTTTAAATGTCAGACATATGCAAAAAACATTTATTTTATTCTTTTTTTCTATTTGCCATTGTAAACCAAGACCTAAATTATTATGATTACATCTAGATGCTGTTCTTTTCATTTATTTGTAAACCCAATATGACATAAGCGTTTAAGTAGATGAGTGTGAATATGGGTTTAATCAATATTATTAAATATTGTTGTATTGTTAAGTTAAACACGAGTCTACAGTGCTCTTTTCCATATCAAAATAAATGGACACTGGAGCTGTCTAGGTTCAAAAAAGCACCATAAAAGTATCATAAAAATATCTTAACAGTTCATATGATAACTTTAAGAAAAGCACAAGGTTTGATGTTATGATGTAAAACATTGGTTCTCATGTTTTGTCATTAACAAAAACTTGCCACTGTGTCTTTGTGTCTGGAGATTATCAGTGAAAATTAAAGAGACTACATTTATGGTGCTTTTTTAAGTTTGACAGTCCCAGTCCACATTGTGAAAAAGAGCATTCAGGACGTTCTGCCAAACTTCTTAATTTGCATTCATGGCAGCAAGAAAGTGATGTGGGTTTGGAAAGACATGAGAATGAGTAAATGATGACAGAGTTTTCTTTTTTTAGATGAACTATTCCTGTAAAGTCTCGTACTTAACTTCATGTTGGGATTTTCATAGAAACTCATGTTGAAGTGGCTTGCCATTTCCTTTTATTTTATTTTTTATATATATCTATTTTTTAAATTGACGTCTTACTTGCATAACACTGTGAATCATTTTTCACAATGTTGGTCTTGATTTAAAAAAATAGAATAGCGGTACAATATCTGTGTTTTCAGAATCAAAAACACCTTGAATGTTAAACATTACAGTGCCAAAGCTGGTCTATGGTCATTTGTAATCATTTTGCAATATAATGTAGCAACAAAATATTGATCAGATGTATCACAAAATTATAATACAGTTAACCTGAGGAGTGATTTTTATGCTGCATTTTAGGAGATCTACAATCGAACCTGCCAAAAACATAATTGCCAAAATGATTTCTTTCTTTAAAGTATGTAAAAGTGTCTGAGACAATGGATCTATCTAACTAGCCAGCTAACATGTAATCTTTGGTTAATGGGTCTTTTTTTCTAAGCAACTCTAATACAAGATGTTATTCATTTTTAGGCTAAGCTTTGCTACGCTTAATTATATATTATCATACTTGCCAATATGCATGTCAATGCTTTGCCTAGCCTATTTAAAACTGACCAATTATAGTCATCATACTGTGACCAACATTTAATACATTATACAGACAGCTCTCGAATTTATTTATGGCTTTTTTTTGTAAATGCATTTTTAATGGTACAAATTGTGTGCAATCCTGTAATCATATCTGGGGAGGTGTTGCCTACAGTAACGGACACTAAATAGGGTCCTTAGCTGACTGACCACAGTGCCTTCAGATTTCATGTAAAACAATGTGTTTGATTCCACAATAAAATAGGAATCAATAGATGGTGGTTTTAATCCTAACAGCTTGTGTATTAACCAGGTACTGACAGTAACATGACAACAACTGCAATATAATTGACTTGTTGCTGAAGCTGTATTGCAATAACCAGTGTCAAAACAGGCACTGAAATTACGTTGGGTAAAATATTTAATTTTAAGGAAACGAGAATGTAAGTTTAATGTCAAATAAAGATGAGCATCAGGATAAAATATGTATTGAAGTTGTGTTTTTTTTCTTCAACGTGAACTCGCACAATCGCCACACGGTGGCTCAGCGTTGCTTTCATTTTCATAAAGACTGAAGGGTTCATTCACAGATCGCGTGTCATTGCATTAGTTAGAAATGTGTGTATGGAGATGCATTGAATTTTTATTTGATGGATGGTTTCTAAAATTCAGTGCTCCTGAATTTTTTTTTACATTTCTTTTCTTCAGCGATGTGCATAATAAAAACTAAACTATGAAACACACTTTTACATGTATATATGCCTTTCGTGGCCTTTTCAATGACATGTAAGTAAAGATTAAGTTTTGAGGGGATTGTTACTACTGTGGAAATTTTTCATAACAACATGAACATTTCATATTTCTCACAGCTAGCAACACACTTTAAATGGACAGCACACATTTGACAAGAAACTACAAAATCTATCATGTGAAGCCACAAAGAAAGCACTGGATTTAAGGCTATTTTCAAAATAAAAGTCCCAACGCGCCACATTAAATTAGGTTATAAAATAGTTACAGTATATATATATATATATATATATATATATATATATATATATATATACAGTGTGTGACATAAAAATAAGTGTTTGTTAAACTATTTTAAACATTTTGTTTTATACAATTATTTTACATGCAATTTGTGTGGCATTTCTTAAAGTACTTAATTTGTGTGTACACACTCATGCATGTATATATATATTTTTAAAAATGTTATATTTATATATATATATATATATATATAGTATATACATGCAAATATTTCTTAAATATATACGTGAATGAGTGTGTATTTATATATACATAATAATTATACACAGTTCACACACATATATTATGTAAACGCAAACTTTTATTTTGGATGCGATTAATCGATTTGACAGCACTAATATATATATATATATATATATATATATATATATATATATATATATATATATATATACCAGTATTTATATGCACAGAACTGTACATCTATACATAGCATATCTGTATACGTCATATACATGTACAGTAATTCTAATTTGTATAATTGTGTAATATCATTTTTTTTTTACTGAATTGTAATATTTTTAATTGTATTGCCTTTTATTGTTGTTTTATATTCCTTTTTATCACCCTTATCCCTATGTATATATCAAGATGTTGATAAATCAAGAACCTCTTGAATGTTTCTCAGAATAAACCACTTTTATACATAATTTCCTTGTTTTGAAATATTATGAATATTATATATATAGTGATGTAAGTGTATGAGAAGGTTACAAAAACTACATTAATGGCTGCGTTCCAGACGAGGTTGAACATGGGAATATCACAAATGAATTGTCCCACTTCAGACCTCAGTGAGTTCCAGGCAATATGACGTCACGTGGACCACATGATGTAGCCACGGTCACACAATGAGAGCATATCGTGTTTTTGTGTAAACTATGGCAAAAACATAATAAAAACAACATAAAATCGAAAACAAAAACGAAGGCATATTACATAAACTTAATGTCTAATGTTAACGTTTGTTTTAACGTTTATGCTCATTGGAAGCATAGATATGTATAGTACGTAGATGTCACATTCGACCACTCCAGACATGTCGGCGAGCCCGCCATCTTGCAAAGGTCAGCATGTCGTCACTCACAGTAAGAGTCAATGATGCCGAAGAAATTGGATAACTTTTCACAGGCGAGAATGTGTTGGTTTGTGTTTGTATGTGTATTAACTCAATATTATATATTTTTACTACAGTACTTTTAATGTTTTTACTTTTATTAACGTTTTAATGTTGTGTTCGCTGACACCTTCGTCTTCTTGTATTGTGTTAGTTTAGCAAAATCATCAGCTGAAGTCTATTTCGGTTGCAGACACTCAAACTTGCTCTTGAATGTTCATGGACCGGCTTTGACCGTTCCAATATGGCGGATGGATTAGGTATAGCCGCCGCTAATGTGGTATCTATTTCTATACATCTATGTTTGGAAGCAAGACTTGCCGACATCTTGAAAGTGTCTCGCTGAGGTCGGGGTTAATCGATGTACCCCGAGTTCACACTCCGAATGTCCGACTTTGAGTGGCGTTCCAGACATTAGGTGGGAAAAATCCGAATTCCGAGCTGTCTGGAATGCAGCGTTAGCACACGGAATGGGGCTTTTATTTTGCCGGAAACTCTGTGTCTCACCACATCAAGGATTTTTCGTCGCTTGTTGTCGCTGTGTCCATGGAAAGTTTTTTTTTTTCCTTCCTGAAAGTTTACGCAGGACTGTTGTTGCGCGCATCCAACATGACAGAGAAAGTAACGGACACCACGGCTGGCAGGCAAGTCATGTTTAATCATTATCATAGCTCTCTCTTGTTGTAAGTTAAGATGTTTAAAGGGATTCTGCAAATTAGTAACTGTTCGTGATATATATCCCGACACTTTGGGCCAGAAGTTTCTTGGTCAGTGCAGATAACGCAGAACGTGAGAGTTTGAGTCGAGAGGGGGGGTCTCCCGTTTCTGCTCTCCGACAGTTATGACACCGCAGTAATTATTATGAAAGTTTCATATATTGGCTGTTGAGGTTATGCGCTGCTATCTTCCCTCTCAAAGTTTATTGCAAAGTTATAATGAACTTGACACTCGCACGCGAGGCGCAGAAGAAAGTTTAAAGGGATCACGCAGTTTCACAGCGCGTGCCGAGAGATATGTGAATTACGTACGTATTCTTAGAATTTGCGTCATTTCAAATGTGCAATTAAAGAAAGCAGCGCAAAATTATGACGATAATTTGACCATATTAAACTGCACGTGCTCATGCGTTCACACTCGCTTACAAGTTTCTTAATGGCATCGAATTAAGGGTGGTTATTACGTAATTTTTGTTACATAACATACACATTATTATTGTTATTATTATTAATAATAATAATAATAATGTATATGTATTATAATAATGTAACACGAGCTCATTTGCATACTGTATATGGCTCGTGTATATAAATGAATTTATGGAAACCGCTTTTACTTTAGTTTATGATGTATTTTATCATTAATAATAATATGGCATGAGCTCACTTGCATACACATGTGAAATGGGCATGTGTATACAAATTAGTTTATGCCAGATGTGCTTTTCATTATCTAGAACAAGCGACCGGAAACCCTGCCTGTACTTTAGTTTATGATGTGTTTTAATAATAATATGCCATGCTCATTTGCATACATGTGAAGTGCGCTCGTGAACATGTGTATGCAAATGAGTTCATGGCAGATATGCTTTCATCATCTGGGCATCTGGATCACTTTGTGATGTATATGTCAGGCAGATGTTATAGCCCTGCAGCTGGAATACAAATCGTAAATTGTGAAGTATTTAGGTAGCATCTACTGAGTGTGTGACTCTTCTTAGGTCATGTTGTTTGACTTGGGAATCTAAATTTGACTTTTTATATACCGATTTTGTTCTTGCAGTGGTGAAATGACTATTAAGAGTTTCTTAATAGTAAAGAAACATATAATTTGTTGACTAATATTTTTTTAAATGCACTAATATATATATGTGTATGTGTGTGTGTGTGTGTATGCATGTGTATATATATAATTTTATTTATTTATTTATTTTATAATTGTGCATTATCTATTAACACAGTCAGTGGGACCCACCACAGATTTTGTTATTTTGGTGTTTTATTATTTTGTTTACAGGTGGGTTCATCTGAGATATAAATAGGTTAGATTATACTGAAATAATCAAAACAAAACAAATAGGCCTACATTAATTAGCGTTACCTTGTGAACATGACCAAAAAAAAAAAAAATTGTGTAAAATTGGTCAATCAGATTAGGGTTTAGTGGAACGAGAAAGTCAGAAAAACCTCAGTCGCACTAATTTTGATGCAAAATGTAAATATGCGTTTCATTAGCTGATTATTTTGTACTTTTTACTGTGCTTTATATTTCATTGGTGTCCAAAACTAACTGTTTGCCACTCCTGGCCTGCTGTATTAACTTGCTGAAAATATTTCTTACAGCCCTCAAAACATATTTGTTTTAAAATATATTTGTGTCCTTGTGACAATGGAGCCATTCAGCTTCCTTTAAAAGACCTGATTGAGTCAAGCAGCAGATAAATAAATAACAAAATGAACATGCATTGCGTCATATTTACTAATGTTTATTTCTCTCGCATGGACTTTGGCGAGTGTTAAACTTTGATCTTGGGTGGGTGTGATATTTATAACACGCATCAGTACAGTTTTGGTTTTCTGTGCGTCTCTATATGGATACGAATTTACATATCTCAGAGCACATCAGTAATCTTTTAAATGTATGACAGAGTATGCTTGATGCCAGCATGTGCTTGTTCACAAAGGGGATTCTGTTGCATCATGCGTCGTCTCAAGAATCCCCCGTTCCCACACTCGCCAGCCCCTGAACTCCCACCTCACATGGGGGAACAGTGTGTCGAGATGTGACCGCGCGATATGGTCGAAAGAGCCTTAAATGCTCAAAGCAGCGTGCTGCTTGTGAGTGTGTGTGTGTGTATGTGTGCATGTGTGTACATGCACTTCCTTTTGATCAACCTCCTCAGGTTGTGCAGCCTCATAAAGCCGTACTTTAATGCATGTTTTCTTCCCCGGCATCAGCGCTTCTGTCTGGTTTTTGTGCATGCTAGTGTCAGGGAGATGAAGAACCACTATTGAATGGGCTTGTGCAAACAGGACAGGGGGAAAATTACAAGGTTTCATTGTATCTTGCTTGCAGTCGAGTCAAGAATGCTGTCATTGTGTGTCTGGAGAGACATAATATTTGTCTAGCAGATGCACAGACATCGCTGAGCGCCATTTAGGTGTTGAAATGTGTTTTTGCTCATTTGAAGGCACACTTTGGAACGCCTCCCACAAAGTGTATAATTAGTGCTCTGTGCTAAAGCACCCCTGCCCCCCCAGCACTATTGGTCACACTTAGAATCAGGGGTTTGTTCAAAAATTTTGGTGTGTAATTTATGGGAGTTTGTGCTATGAACCTCAACTAAATTCTAAGCAATCAGAATTACAATTTTTACATGGTGGACTATAAAACTTACATGGAACCTGAGCCATATCTAGGGACCAGTGCCTGGATTCATGAAAATCTTCTTAAACTCAAATATTTAGTTAATGTCTTATTTGTCGAATATGAAATATTAAAGGTAGGGTAGGTAATTTTGGAGAGGCTAACAACAGTAAGCTAGCTTTGAAAGCATAGATTCCACCCTCCCTTCAGAGCGTCTCCAAAGCCACGCCTCCTTCAAAACACATGAACGCACACAGCAGAGTCTGCAAAGCATCACGAGAGACGGCGTTAAACTACCTCATGTCTCAAAGCACATAATAATGAACATAAACATTTTACTTGTACCGCCTGACTGCTGCAGATTAATTTCAGTGTTGATAGTGTTGACATAGAAAAGCATAAATCCGAGTCTGAGGACGTGAACAGCTCCGGGTAGAACGTCACAGGTTGCCATCTTGTAATTACGGTTATGACATGGCATGACGTAAGCTTGTTGTTTTGGTTCAGGATGAACTGTAAAGGCGGCTGCTGTTTGTTTTTGGTGCTTGGTGACTGTGTCTACAACTCTGCAAAGCCTGATGGAACGTGATGTTGCGCGAGCAGGTGCGCGGTGGTATGGAAATACGTATGTTGACAGGCAGGCAGGACATCCTATCAATGCATTTGGACCGTATGCAATGATTGGATGAACATTTTTGGGTCCTGAGACGTCTACAGAAGATATATGTACATTTAAAAAAAATATTTAGATCACTTCTATTATTGATTGCTGTCAGGATGTTCAACCAGTATAACAAAAAGTGTTTATAAAACAAATTTCCTACTCTAACTTTATTCTTAAGTTAGAAAAAAAACGGCAGTTAAGAAGAATTTTATACATAAAGGGTTAGTTCACCCAAAAATGGTAGAATGCATGTAGTGAATACGTTTATAGAGACTTGGGGTTGGGCACTTTTTTTTTTTTTTTTTTTGGGCCAGCAAGCAACTACTCGGAACACCCTAGTAACCACCCAGCAACTGCATGGCAACAACCTAGCATTGTGTCTGTGACTTTTGCATAGGCAAACGGCACTTATATTCTATTAGAAAATTTAATATTTTGCGGTTTAGAGCGGGTTTTAAGGATAATCCTGAATGTTGGTGATGCCAGAGAGAGGAGGGTAAACTATTTCATGTTTTATGACAATGCTCAGAAGTCCATTATTTTTTAATATATGTGCATGATTATATTTTAAAGATATAACAGACCCATGATCTCTGTCCTAGTTTATACATTCTTGATGACCCTCTGCCTTTAAGTCATCTTAAAAAAAAAATTAATCACAGAGGATACAGAGCTGCATGGAAGCTTGGTTCTGCCACAGAATTTTTTTTTTTTTTTAAAAGATAATTGCGACTTTTTATCTCACAATTTATCTCATGAATTTACATCTCGCAATTCTGGCTTTTTTTTTTTTTTCTCTCAGAATTGCGAGATATAAACTCGCAATTGTGAGTTATAAAGTCCAGTTATGAGGAAAAAAAGACTTACTTTTTTCAGAATTGCAAGTTTTAATCTCACAATTCTGACTTTATAACTCACAATTGCGACTTTTTAACATACAATTCTAAAAATAAAGTCAGAATTGTGAGAAAAAAGTCTTATGAGAATTATGAGATTTATGTTTTTATTCAGTGGTGGAAACGAACTTTCATAGAGTGTGATTGTGAAAAGCTGGAAATCTTACGCAAGGCCTAAATTTTTTGAGTGGCTTTTGGATTTAGGGCAGGTGACAGCCCTCTCCTATAGTCTGCATGGGAAGATTGATATTTATTTTGATAAATTGTGAAAAGTTTTGCATTTCTGTAATCCACAGTAGTAGCAAGCATGTGGTGAGATGAAAATAGTGGTCATGGTAAATATGATATAGCTCCTAGTGGGAACTTGCAACACCCATGCAAACCCCCCCAACCCCCCCCCCCCCCCCTTTTTATTTTACTTTTTTTTTTATTTCTTTTTTACAATTTTATTTATATCGTTACCATTTTATTGACTAACTCTTTTGTTTTATGTATGTTTTTGTTTTAGTAGTTTGTTTATATGTCAAGTACATGATTGTTTATATTATTTTTGCGAATAAGAAAATCAATAAAGTACAAATCATTAAAAAATGTTATATTTTAATTTATCTTTTTAAACTACTCTGAAATTATTTTAAAAATAATATATATATATTTGAATTTTTCTGTATTTCTGAGCACAATGTTTGTGAGAATGCATGAAATGGTGGGCATAAACAATGTCTGGACCATGTGGCCAGCTAGGTCACCGGAAATGTGACATGAACGCACACATACGGCAAATGGGAAAACAATCCCAAGAGCCCCTTCTTTTTTGTATCCTGCTGCTCTGGCTGTTTGCAAGCCATTCCTTCCATGTTGATTACTTAAATTGTAAAAAAAAAAGCTAATCGAATTAATAACATGATATGCTGATGAAATAATCAAATGAATCACAATTAATCGCATATATCTACATTTAATGTGAAAAAAACACAATTAGGCTAGACATTATTGTGGTAGCAGTAGACTAAATAATCACTGAATAGATATTAGAAAAAGTGTCTTTAGAAGTTAGTATAGTGTTTGCTTTCTGCGATTATTCGGCTTTTGCAATTAGTTACAGTATTAAGGTATACCTATTCTAACTAATAAATAAAACAAAGCAATCACTTAAGCTTTTGAAAATATCTTTTTAATGAACTTCAAGCCAAATGAATAGATCAATCTCCTTCAGGTTTTCTGTCCTCCTCAGAAGTCATCAATAGTATGGAAGCTTGTTTCCGCCACAGAATAAAACATTTTAAAAGATAATTGCGACTTTTTATCTCACAATTGCGAGTTTACATCACAATTGCGTGTTATAAAGTCAGAATTGCGAGATATAAACTCGCAATTGTAAGAAAAAAACACGCAATTGCAACTTTATACCACGCAATTCTGAAAAAAAGACAGAATTGCGAGAAAAAAAGTCAGAATTGTGAGATTAAAAAGTCACAATTACCTTTTTTATTTTTTATTATGTGGCGGAAACAAGCTTCCATACAATAGTTCAACTGCATTGGCACAGATTTTCTATTCATAAGCTTGCGATTCGATTCTGATATAGATAAATTGATTCAATATCGATTGATTTGGATAAGTTGTTCAAAGCGTTTCTAAGGATGCTGATTTTTAGAAAGCAGCTGTCTGATTCTAAGATGGCGAACGGGAACATGGTTTGTGTAACATTAGCAACACGTTATTAACTGTTTGATAACGTAATCAAGCAAAAGGCTAATCATATCAATTACCGTTATGTGTCCGACGCTGTAGAGAGCGATGCATAAAACGCATTACCATTCTGATACATCGACTTGTAGACGAGCCTGTATGAGTGAGTGGAGGCAGGGCTAATTTGCATATTCATTGATCCGCGTTTAATAAATGAAGCAAGGGTGTAGAGTTACATTCAAGCTATTTTAAGGCATGAATAAAAAAGAATTTCACAGGAAAAAAAAAAGTTTAAATGTCATTTTGGTGATCAAAGATGAGTTTTAAGGGATAAAGGTATTGACCACAGGGGGGACTCCTGAAAAACATGTCTCGCTCTGTTGCATTGGGTTTGATTCCGGTATTTTCATTTGCAAGAATGTGACAATACTCGTTTTAAGTTTGGTGAGGTTAGTTGTGTGCAGACTTGCAAAAAGATGAAGTTGGTTCTTCAAACGTGAATGGTCAGTTCTGGAAGGGATATACTTTATTATGGAGTAATGCATGAATTGGGGAGGCATTATTAATTGAGTAAATGTTTTATTGTTGTTATTTCTTGTAATCATTTATTTATATTAAATGAATGTGTTAAACTGGAAGCCACAATTCAAAAGTAAACATATGGCAATTTCGTCCTGTGATGTCGTCCCCTCCTTGACATCTTAAGTTTTTGCTTTAGCTACCATACCTGTCACACATAAAACTTTGAAGTCAAAGTTCATATATGCATGTGAACGGTGTGTGTGTGTGTGTGTGTGTGTGTGTGTGTGTGTGTGTGTGTGTGTGTGTGTGTGTGTGTGTGTGTGTGTGTGTGTGTGAGAATAAGTAAGTGGTCACTAAGGCAGGGCAGGGTTTCCTGTCTCTGTGAATAAGCCCACTGCCTGTCTGCTTCCCGCACTCTTTATTTTTGTGTCTCATTATAAAGAAGTTCTCATGCTTGTGCGAAGAGTTCCGTGTTGTTTGCACGCTCATCAAGTCATAAGGAGGAAGCTGGCATGAGGTTTGCAATTTCTCTGATTCAGCAAAATTGCGTGTATGAAATCAGTTTCTGAGATTCTGTATCATCTGAGCACTGCTTTTATTATCACGACCCTACAGTACAGGAAACTTGCTGTGTGTGAGCTTCCAAAGACCCCAGCCGGGGAATTAGAGGTTGCAAATGTAATGGACTTAAAGTCGAATCGGAATACAAAGCACGGAAATTACACCAGTGCACCAAGTTGAAGAAGTGTTTGTCTTGAATGATGATTCTGAACTGTGTGGGTTTGATTTGGTTAATGTTAATAGAGCAGTTGATTTGTAGCGGTTCCTTCAGTCCATAATATCTGTTAAACTAAACTTACACAGGCATCAGCTCAGATTTAATATTTAATATTAGCAGCTTGAATCTTTCTTTTTTTTGACATAAGGATAAAAAAAACAACAAATTTTTGATTAAAATGTATTTTTTTATTAGTCAGAAATTTCAGAAATCAGAAATTTCAAAACAATGCAGGGCTTTGTGCATAAACGATTACAGTGGAATTGATACTATTGTTTGTTTTCTCCACATTATAAGAGTAAAGTTACAAATCTTGGTAAATGTATGATTTTTTTATACACATAAACTAACTATCCCCATGTTTACTTTTGTGCTGAAAGTTGAGTTTATGAAATACTAGCAAGTATTTTTAGGTAACGTTAACGGTAGTAGGCATTGCATGATTAGATTTAACCTAGCAAAGCCCTTTTAAACACCATAGTAACTACATTGCAACTACGGCTGTCACTTTTGTGAAAAAAATCCTGTTCGATTTTTGAGACATAAGTGTTCATTGAATCGATTGTAAAATTTGGAAAATTTTGACGTTTTCCATTTTCAATGCCAAATATAGGCCAATCCACGGACAACTAACAGGCATTAGGACAAACGTTAAGAGGGCGCTTGAGTCAGCAATATTTCTGATGATTTATTGGCGTGAAGTTTCGTGCACAATGATAAACAGGAGTGCAACATTCTCGAAAAACAATAAGCAGAGTGGACTGCCATAACATCAATGAAAAACATTACTGCAGGCTTCAACGTGGCTGTGTTTACGATTAGAAATGCCAAACAAATTTCACCTACGTAGGCGATTGTAGCCCATGAAAAGAGGTTGAAAATTCACTGAAGGACTAGCCTACATTGAACGTGAAGTTTGTGTAGGATAAACACGCAGGGCCGTTAAATTCTCCAAATCAGACAGTGGACTAGAAACATCTGTCGCAGTCTACAACAGGGCTGCATTTATGATTTAGGATATTCAAAAATCTCCAAAATTATTTTACGCAATGATTCAATCCATTATAGACAACTGTTCAAAAATGAAACTTTAAATGGACTTACTTGAGAACAGGCCATGTGTTTTTTTTTAATTGAACGTAACCGACACTTAGGCTAGGCAGGCGTATAATGAAACGTGCAAATAAGGCTAGGCCTATTACAAATTATTGGACAGGAAAACAAGTTGATCAACATTTTCGGGGTCTAGAGCAGAGCGTTTTTTTTATTCACTGTATGTCCAGCTGTTGAAAAGACGCGCTCCGACCGCACTGATGTCCCAGGGACACTCAGGTACTTCATTGCCAGCTGCGCAAGGTGGGGGTATTTTAGCTTTCGCAACGCCTACTGCACTTTCGGAATTCTTTATTTTCTTTTTCTGCTTGTTTGTGAGTTTTGTTACATCTTTCTTTTTTATTTGTTTAATTTGCTTAAAATTAATAGTGTACATATTTGGTTAAAATCGATTCCCTATTTTCATTTTCGAAACTTGTGTTGGTTGGTCCGATCGATTGTGCAATCGATTTTCGAACGTAAAGTGACAGCCCTAATTGCAACAACTAAAAACAATCAGGACACATTAGCAACCATGTAGCAATGCCGTGGCAAACAACCACAACAGCCAATCGTGGTTGTGACTCTCACCGTTCACATTCAGGTGTTTGCTAGATAGTATACATTGGTTTTTGAATGCTGATTTTGAGTCGTTTGATTTTAACTCAAGTCTTGTATAGTGTGAAGACACATTTGTACAGATGCAAGACTTCACACATGACACGTTTTTGCATTCCACTGCACTGCTTTTCCATTGTTTTCTATGTAAGCAACACTACACGGACATCTTTGACCCTTGTACCTGCTTCTTTTGCAGCCTCTCATGACTCATGACTCAGCGTTCTAAAAACGTGGTGCTCAAGTTACAAGAAGTTAAACTTTTTTGCCATTTTAAACGTAAAAATGCTTTTTGTGTAAACAGCCCTGCTCGTTTACTCTGAATAATCTTGTCTTTTGGTTTGCATCCATTAAGTACAAATGTAAAATCACCAAAGTATACAGTAGAAGAATTAAGGCAGTTCTGAAGTCAAAAGTGGTCAAACCCGGTGCTAACAAGGTGTACCTAATAAAGTGGCCACCGGGTTTGTCCACTTTTGACTTCAGAACTGCCTTAATTCTTCGTGGCAAAGATTCAACAAGGTTTTGGAAACATTCCTCAGAGATTTTGGTCCATATTGATATGATGGCATCACACAGTTGCTGCAGATTTGTTGGCTGCACATCCATTAAGCGAATCTCCCGTTCCACAACATCCCAAAGGTGCTCTATTGGATTGAGATCTGGTGACTGTGGAGGCCGTTTGAGTTTAGTGAACTCACTATCATGTTCAAGAAACCAGCGTGAGATGATTTGAGCTTTCTGACATGGTACGTTATCCTGTTGGAAGTAGCCATCAGAAGATGGACATGGTCTGCAACAATACTCAGGTAGACTGTGGCGTTTAAACGATGCTCAGTTGGTACTAAGGGGACCAAAGTGGTCCAAGAAAATATCCCTTTCACCATTACATCACCAGCAGCACCAGCCTGAACTGTTGATGCAAGGCAGGATGGATCCATGCTTTCATGTTGTTTGCACCAAATTCTGACCCTACTATCTGAATGTCTCAGCAGAAATTGAGACTCATCAGGCCAAGCAACGTTTTTCCAATCTTCAATTGTCCAATGTTGGTGAGCCGGTGTGAATTGTAGCCTCAGTTTGCTGTTCTTAGCTGACAGGCACTGGTGTGTCTTCTGCTGCTGTAGCTCGTCTGCTTCAAGGTTGGATGTGTTGTGCGTTCAGAGATGCTCTTCTGAGTTAACTGAGTTACTGTTGATTAGTTACTTTCTATCAGCTGGAACCAGTCTGGCCATTCTCTGGCATCAACAAGGCATTTTTGCCCACAGAACTGCCGCTCACTGGATATTTTGACTTTTTCTGGCCATTGTCTGTAAACCCAAAAGATGGTTGTGTGTGAAAATCCCAGTAGATCAGCAGTTTTTGAAATACTCAGACCAGCCCGTCTGGCACAAACAACCATGCTACATTCAAAGTCACTAAAATCACCTTTCTTCCCCGTTCTGACGCTCAGTTTGAATTTCAGCAGATCGTCTTGACCATGTCTGCATGCCTAAATGCATTGAGTTGCTGCCATACTGTGTATATGTGTGTATATGTAATTTTTTTAAAATAATAATATATGTAAATAAATTACATCATACTGTGATTTAAGACTTTGGTCATACCGCCCAACTATAATGCCAGAAAGAGCTTTATCAGGGTAGTAAAGGCTACAAGGTGCAAAGTATATGGAGAGGGGAAAAGACAAGCAAGGAAAATGAATAAGCTTATGGTGTGAAACAGGAAATGGGTTAAAGTGAGAAAACAATGAAGTGGCTGTTTGGGTATGTGGAGGTTTAAATATGGAGAAATAGGGCAGTTAGGATGAAAGAAAAGCACGAGGAAGGTATTACAAGAACGGGAATTTAACATGCATGCATGTGAAGGATGAGGAAGGGGAGAATGATGGGGAGAGAGAGATGGCCAGAGAGGAAGTGATGTTAGTTTGTTTGGAGGTTGCTGAGTCATGAGTGGGCCGGATGATCACTGATAGAACGAACGCCCGGGGCCCAGCGCAGGGGGCGGGACTACGTCACACGGCATGTGCGCTGAACAACAGCACGCGCTCTACAGCACGGGCCGTGGTGTAAACACGACATATGCACTCACATCTATGACTTTACAGGCTGGTATGTGCTAGTCTGATGCTGGTTGACCAAGAAAGTCTGGCTGGTTGTAGAAATGGTTCACCCTAAAATTAACATTATTGCATGACTTTCCAAACCTGTATGACTGGCTTTTGTGGAACACAAAAGTGGCATTTTTTTTATGATGAAAGAAAACCAAACGGGTTTGCAGTGACAAGAGGGTGTATAAATGATGCCAAAATCATGTTAAGAAAAAGGTTTTTCCATTACAATGCCCCGCGCGGGTCTGGCATTTTTAAATGCAGAAATGCATTTTGTGCAGCCCCGCTCATTTGCTCTGAATAATCTTGTCTTTTGGTTTGCATCCATAAAGTTCCAAATACATCTGGAAAATAACTAACTAATTTTCATTTGTAAAATATTTAGTTCAGTGGAAATTGGCTTTGCCACATTATAGATAAAACAATTTGGGCTTGATTTTTTTTTTTTTTTTTTCTCTTCTCCATCAAAAATATCCAGTGGACCCTTTTCGTAGACTGTGATGACCCGTTTCCACAGTTATTAACATTGTAAATCTAGCAAATCTAGCACATTGTAAATCTTTTTTTTAAATGTACATTTATAACGCCATACTTTGTGTTATATTATATTGACATTAAAATACATACAAGTAGTTAATGCTGCTGTGTGATTGTTTCTAAGGGTATGTTTTCAACTGAAAATGGAAAACTTATGCGTTTTTGCCGTTCATTTACACGACAATGGCATTTTGGGGGCTTGAAAATGCAAGTTTTTGAAAACTATGGTCTCCATGTAAACAACAAAAGCCTGAATCTGTGAAAACGGTGACGTCATGCGCATGCATATTACATGTTCACGTATGCGTATTACGCATTCGCGGGTGTTTCTTGACAAAGCGACATCACCAACTGCTGGCCTGGCATGCGTAATACAGCCTTTTTAGTCATTTTCACAGATTTGTGTGAACGGGGATCATTTTGACAACATTGTCGACTGTTTTTAGTACATTGTTATATTACACTTCTCTCTTCTGACCAACATAATCAATCTCTTTCTATTTTTTTCTGCCTTTTGTAAAGTCATATAAATGCTATTGTGGATGTTTTCTTTTGCTATTGTAAATTAAATTAAGTTATACTGTCATTTAAAACTTTGTCCGTGATACCAGAATTGGCATTTTTGAGCAAACCATTTCTTTAAGCAAGTTAGGAAGCCTTGTGTGCAAACCACCAAACCAGCAACACATCTTATAGACGTTTGTGACCAGATTGCTTGTCTGGTCAGAAAGAACTTTGCACACCAAAGAAAACAGCTATACGTGTGATGGGTGTTCCTCTCCCTGTGTAGGTTAATGCTTCCTGTCACCCAATAAAGAGCAGAGCGCATGGTGCCGTCTATAGAATGGCCCCTTCTCTCTTTTTTCTCCTTTACTATGCGAGTGTTGTGGTTTTTC
This sequence comes from Coreius guichenoti, assembly GCA_039654105.1. Classification (NCBI taxonomy): domain Eukaryota; kingdom Metazoa; phylum Chordata; class Actinopteri; order Cypriniformes; family Gobionidae; genus Coreius; species Coreius guichenoti. The sequence continues at coordinate 6,553,044 of CM077169.1, read as the reverse complement.
TGATCTGTTGCTTTCTTCATGTACTAAACCTTCAGTTTGTCATGCTTCAGGGCTTCCAACAGAACTTTAAGAACAGCTCTCTGAAAAAGAGCAGCCGCGTTTACTTCTCACGCAGAGTTAAACGTTCACAGGCGTCCGAGAGGGCTGTGCGCTCGTGAATGAGGATGTGGGGAACGAGAATGGGGAGATTGGCTCCAGTTGTGTCGCAACGCGTCTGCTGCAGCGCAGCACCCATGTGCAGATTTTTTTTTAGCCTAAAAAAAATTTCCCCGGCTGCAAATGGCGACTGTGATCTGATTCCGAAGGTGGTTTGCACCACGTGTGGAGAGACTGCGCACATTCAAAAGCGAATCCCGCATCGAGAACCGTGGGCCCATCAGTGACTGGTATCAGAAGCTGACACTTTCAATTTCCTCAGTCTTCCTCTTCACATCAAAGATGGCCTCAGATAGTTCTGTGTTTGACCCGTGGCACATTATAAAGTGGCATGAGCGATATTAGTCACTCACTTCCTGTACTGGAGAGCTGGATGAGTTTGTGAGTAAAAGTGAAGAATCTGTATTGTGCCAGCAGAGTTCAGAAGTGATGAGCTAAACTGATACACTTTGTTAGCGTTCATAGAAAGTTTGATTCATTGAACAGTTTCGGTACAGAGATTGCTTAGTCAGTAGATGAGCAGTGTAAACAAAGAGATAAACTGTTCACTAAGGTGACCAGATTTCTGAAATGGAAACTGGGGACATTTCCTATTTGAGTGGTCAAAATATCACTTAAATCTCATTTGTTATTATCTATTAATTAAAAAACGGGGACAATACATTTTTGAATGTTTTTATTTTTTTTTAATTGTTGTGGGTTCCCTATATTATTATTATTATTAACATTAATAATTAATATGATTTAGTTTGATTATTAGGATTTTTGGGGCCAGATTTACTAAACAGGGCAAATTAGCGTGAGAGCGTAATTCCAAAAAAGCGCCGATGGGAGTGGAAAGTTCTGCACGTGATCTACTGATGACACACAAAATAAAGAACAAATTTAAGACGTGCTTTTTTGGGGCGGTAAATAATGGTGCAAACATCAGTAAATTGACAAGGGCAAACCTTAGTAAATCACATTGCGTGATTCATTTACATACTCTCCTCCCATAAATTTTGTGTCTTAAAGGGAAACTCCTACAAATGCATATGCAATAAGTTCAGCCGCAAAAATAACTCTGTCCACGCCTTTTCAGCGCTAATTGTTCACTGCGTGTCTTTAGTAAATCCCGACAGTAGTTTTTTAACGCCAAAAGAGGGATTTGCGCTGGCGCAAGCTGTTAGTAAATCTGGCCCTTGGTCTGGTTTTAATAGGCTACAATTCACTGCAGCATGAAGGGGCGCACGCGACCAAAAAGAATCAGCGTAGCTCGCAGCGCCATCTGTTGGTGAAAATAATCACTACACTACCTATATTGTGGGTTGTTTTGAACGAGCTGTAAAACAGGGACATTTCTGGGGACAGAACTCCAAAAACCGGGACTGTCGCAGTTCCGTTCACACACACTAGAAAACCTTATATAATATGGTATTAAAGCACAATCTCTCACAAAACACGTTCACCTAGCTAAAGTTGCAAGTAACAGAAGTAGTGGCAGATCTTTTCTTCCGTATTGTGACATACATCCAAGTGATACGGATTATTGAAAAGACAAAATCTAGGGTGGGACTGGGTTCAATTTATTGGTTTTTGGTTGAATGGAGGCAGATCTTAATGCAAACTTGCAGTCGATTGGGGTATGCCGGACTTCTCCAATCATTTATTCTGCTTAAACGCCGCCCCTTTCTTACAGAGAGAGGTTTGTCATTTTCACTGAAAGTTCGACTTATGACATTTTGGTTAAATATTAAAGGTAAAAAAAAAAAAAAAAAAAGTAAAAATTAAACATGCATGGATGGATCATTCACAATAAGATCAATAACATACATTTTGAAAATACAGTGGGGAGAACAAGTATTTGATACACTGCCAATTTTGCAGGTTTGCCCACTTACAAAGCATGTAGAAGTCTGTAATTTGTATCTTAGGTACTCTTCAACTGTGAGTGATGGAATCTAAAACAAAAATCCAGAAAATCACATTGTATGATTTTTAAATAATTAATTAGCATTTTATTGCATGACATAAGTATTTGATCACCTACCAACCAGTAAGAATTCTGGCTCTCACAGACCTGTTAGTTTTTCTTTAAGAAGCCCTCCTGTTCTCCACTCATTACCTGTATTAACTGCACCTGTTTGAACTCGTTACCTGTATAAAAGACACCTGTCCACACACTCAATCAAACAGACTCCAACCTCTCCACAATGGCCAAGACCAGAGAGCTGTGTAAGGACATCAGGGATAAAATTGTAGACCTGCACAAGGCTGGGATGGGCTACAGGACAATAGGCAAGCAGCTTGGTGAGGAGGCAAGAACTGTTCAAGATGACGGTCAATCTCCCTCGGTCTGGGGCATCATGCAAGATCTCACCTCGTGGGGCATCAATGATCATGAGGAAGGTGAGGGATCAGCCCAGAACTACTCGGCAGGACCTGGTCAATGACCTGAAGAGAGCTGGGACCACAGTCTCAAAGAAAACCATTAGTAACACACTACGTCGTCATGGATTCAAATCCTGCAGCGCACGCAAGGCCCCCTGCTCAAGCCAGCGCATGTCCAGGCCCGTCTGAAGTTTGCCAATGACCATCTGGATGATCCAGAGGAGGAATGGGAGAAGGTCATGTGGTCTGATGAGACAAAAATAGAGCTTTTTGGTCTAAACTCCACTCGCCGTGTTTGGAGGAAGAAGAAGGATGAGTACAACCCCAAGAACACCATCCCAACCGTGAAGCATGGAGGTGGAAACATCATTCTTTGGGGATGCTTTTCTGCAAAGGGGACAGGACGACTGCACCGTATTGAGGGGAGGATGGATGGGGCCATGTATCGCGAGATCTTGGCCAACAACCTCCTTCCCTCAGTAAGAGCATTGAAGATGGGTCGTGGCTGGGTCTTCCAGCCTGACAACGACCCGAAACACACAGCCAGGGCAACTAAGGAGTGGCTCCGTAAGAAGCATCTCAAGGTCCTGGAGTGGCCTAGCCAGTCTCCAGACCTGAACCCAATAGAAAATCTTTGGAGAGAGCTGAAAGTCCGTATTGCCCAGCGACAGCCCCGAAACCTGAAGGATCTGGAGAAGGTCTGTATGGAGGAGTGGGCCAAAATCCCTGCTGCAGTGTGTGCAAACCTGGTCAAGAACTACAGGAAACGTATGATCTCTGTAATTGCAAACAAAGGTTTCTGTACCAAATATTAAGTTCTGCTTTTCTGATGTATGAAATACTTATGTCATGCAATAAAATGCAAATTAATTACTTAATCATACAATGTGATTTTTCTGGATTTTTGTTTTAGATTCCGTCACTCACAGTTGAAGTGTACCTATGATAAAAATTACAGACTTCTACATGCTTTGTAAGTGGGCAAACCTGCAAAATCGGCAGTGTATCAAATACTTGTTCTCCCCACTGTAGATGGGGTGAATTTCCATTTCATGGGGACTTTGAGCGATCACACTGACCCGTTTACATGCACTTATGAAATCACTGTTGAAACTCTCATTGGTAGTCCGTACGTTGTTGTTTTGTTTGTTTTTAGTAGTTCTTATTAGGTATGTTTATGTGCACTTATGTTTTTTTCAAAGGTTTCAAAGACCATAAACTTGAGACCATAAACATTCACATATTTGTTTACATGTGCATTACATCTGTTCTGAACAAAATTTCAGTGTAAGCACAGTGCCCTGTCGCCGCATTTAGAAACAAAAATGAATGTCACCAGAGCTGCCATGAGCATAAATAAACATGCTCATTTTCAAGAAGTAATATGGATTTAAACATACACATCAAGACACTACACATGTGCACAACACGTTTCTGAAGCAGGTTGAGAAAGTAGTCAGATTCAAGATTTACAAGGCTAAAATTTTCCTGTTAAACAGATTAAGATCTTCACCACCCCTCAATTGGTTCGAAATTTCATTTGAAATCTGAGCCCATTCAAATTGATTGAGGCATTTACATAAAGACTTATAAATGGATTATTAGTTTAAATGTAGCTTATGAAAATGAATCATGTTTGGTTGCCTTGTCGCTGCAAATTACTTTCTATATTAATATGCAGGAGCCATAGATTCTGGTAACCTTAGCTTACATGTATTGAAGTAGCTTCACAAAATAAAGCTTAAAGGTGCAGTGTGTAGTATTTATGAGGATCTGTTGACAGAAATGCAATATAATATACATAACTGTGTTTTCAGTGGTGTATAAAGACCTTACATAATGAACGGTTATGTTTTTATTACCTTAGAATGAGCCATTTCTATCTACATACACCGCGGGTCCCCTTACAGTGAAGTCGCCATTTTGTGCCGCCATGTTTCTACAGTAACCCTAAAAGGACAAACTGCTCTACAGAGCGCTAGTTACTCTCTACTGTCTCAGACGATGACATCTTTGTCCTGTGTTGGCCACCGTAGCTTCTCTATGTGCTTGAAAGGGAGGGGTGAGTGGTGGGCGGTTGCAATTCGCAACCTCACCACTAGATGCCGCTAAAATGTACATAGTGTACCTTTAAATGAAATGTGTACTTGATATTTTTTACTAAGCAATTTTGTGATGTTGTTCATCTGTTTTTTTTTCGCAGTGATTTCCTGCTGTGCTGGTTACTGCAATGAATGGTAACACTGTCCAGCAGACCACAAGCACTGCACCATCCGTAGCACCTCCTTGTGGATGGAGGGAGTTCTGTGAGTTGCATGCCAGCACCACGGCCCGAGAACTTGCCCAGCACTACCGGCGCTTCATCAAAGAGCGGCCAGTACAGGATGTGGTCCCGCCGGAAAGTTTCTCGAAGCAATTCAGCGCCCTGTTCCAGCACCACTTCAGCTGTGAGGTGGCTAAAGATGCAGAACCCGTCCTGCGGCCACCGCCACCACCACCCTTACTACCCATGACTAGCCGCTTGCGCATCACTTCCTTCTCAGGGGTGCTAGATTACCGGGATACCGTGCGGCCGGGAGTGGCTCCGCTAGTTGCCGTGTTTGCAGCCAAACCAGATGCTGACAGCATCCCTAGGGAACAGGAGCACTGCTCTCCTACAGACACTACACGCAGAACGCGGCCACATAGTCAGGAAGATGAACTCCCGGAGCGGAGGACCGCGTCAGAACGATACACGCCCCCTGCGTTTCCCTTCCCTTCCCGTAGTGAGGTAACCCACATTTCCGTCAGACGCATTCGAGAAAGCGTATGCCAACTCTTTAAGAAATCTCCGCAACTTGATGAATCTTCAAGTTGTTACCCAAGGGACGATGCACTCCAGGTGGGCGGACCATCTGCAACTGTTGAATGCACCTCTCAAACCCCACCTCAGACTGTGCAAGTAACCGCCCATTGCACCTCAAAGAAGGTTGCGCTGTGGGAACGTTGGAATCCATTGCGAACTGTGAGACGGAGACAAGAGACAGGAAGTGTTTGTAAAGAGGGGCAGCTGCGGTACTTGGAGGTGGATGACACTATCTCAGACACACCCCCACATTGGCTGCGCTGCCGCCTGCAAGTCAGGAGGACCAATGACCACACAACTAGCGAGAGGTACCAGCTAGAGCTCTATGACCCACCCAAGGTAAGGCGACCGGTCGAAAACCTAACGCATTTTTGTATCTCTCAGAGTTTGTAGTTATTGCTGACTTACTGTAACTTGATATATTGGTCAGATCTTTAAGATTATATCAGTATCAGAAATTAAGGTACATTTAATTTATATATTTATATATCATTTACTTGCCTTTACAGAATGTTACTCTGAACTCATGAATTTCTTTCATGAAACTGAATGAGTTGTTTAGCAGAATCTCCTTGCATATTTGCATTCATGCATCTTCAAATATGGCACACACGTCTGAATGTTTTGTACGAAATTTGATGCCGATGACAAATCATGCAAGAACCATTTGCAAACGTAATTTAGGAGTGAAATCTGATGTGACTTACCATGAAACATTATTTTAAATGTATGCAAACGTGAATGAGATTTAAGAGCGAAGTCGTGTTTTAGTTAATAAAAATGTAAATTTCATTCACCTATATGAAATTAAAATATAAAAATATGAAATATATAAATATGGCATATCAAGATGTTGCATGAAGTTAGATCACACAAGAACCAATAGCATTGGTAAATTTTGCCATGAAATCTGGTGTGACTTGTCTTGATGCGTTATATTTAAATATATGCAATTGTGAATGAGATTTAAGAGATACGTCGTGTTTTAGTAAATAAAAATGCCAATTTTTTTTCACGCATATTCTAAAATGGCACATCAAGATGTTGCACCAGGTTTTATGTCCCTGACACGTGAGAACCAAGTGTCTATGTTTAAATATATCAAAATGTGATTGAGATTTAAGAGCTGTTGTGTATGTTTCATTCACCTATATTCAAATATGCTGCTTCAAGATGTGTTGCATTTGATGTCAATGAAACGTGAGAACCAGTTGGATCTAGTGTCAAACATGGTGCAAACGATCTTGAGGCCTTACATTTTTATAATCGCGAATACAAATGAGATTTAAGAGCTATGGGGAATTTATTTTTATTTTTTTTGCTTTAAATTAAAATCAATGATAGGCGTGATTCATCTAGTAAGTGATATGTTCATAGTAACAGTCATTTAACCTAATTATCCACCCACATGCAAGACAAACAGCCAACAGGGTATGACTGATACTATCGTATGTAATGAAACTAATGAGAACACAATTACTGTTTTGTCTGCATTTCTCTCCGCCTCGCTCCATTTCTCCTGGTTACACAGCATGATGGCCTAATTGGTAGTTTTGTTAGTTCATTCAGGCAGCAAATGACGTCTGCTCACTTGAGGGGTTACGGCACGGCTATATCAAGACACTGATTGGCTGCTGAGGAATCTTGGCAGAGATGTGAGGACTTGCTCTGAATGTCTATATAAGGGAACGTCAACATAGACCAAGAAAGTTCAAACACTTAAAGTTTATACACTCCAATAAATGTCAGAAGCATGCACGCACATTTAGCTTCAAATCAGCAACACACTCATTGGTTCTTTTTCTGGACATTTTATTAGATTCATAATTTTAAAGGGAGAGATATGTCAATTCTTTTTCTGAGCATGCATCATACTTTATTTTACAGTATCTTATGTATTGTATGTGTGTGCTTGTGAGCGTCGAGGCTGCATATAGAGTGCATACTAGTCCATGCCTTGATTCTGTAATTGTAATTGTACGGTCTATGTTTGGTGTGTTCGCTACAATAGCAGCAGTGAGGGCATCTATGCTAAGAGAGGAAGCTGCAGGGTAGCTGATAATTTCTTTGCGTGAGAAACTTTGTTTCAGGGAAGTCCTAACTTTAAAACCAGCCTGTGCACAGCAGATAAATTAGTTTGATTATCTGCTTTCAGATTTCACAGAAGTGTTGTATTATTATCAAGTCAAAAATGACTAGATAGGCCAGAGACAAAGTGCTAGAATATATGTATAAATGTTTACTTGTGGATCCAGGGCTCAACATCATGCTTTTTCAGGTACTTGTCTTTTAGACAAGTGAAACTGATACAGTTTTTAAGCAATTCATCTTAAGTGCACAACATTTTAAAATCATAACCCAATAAAGCTGCTAGATAAATCATAATTGCTGGATCTTCATGAAGTCATTTAATTTTAGCCTAAACAGATGACTAGTTATGTGTTTCTAGGTAAAAATCATCCATCCATCCATCCATCCATCCATCCATCCATCCATCCATCCATCCATCCATCCATCCATCCATCCATCCATCCATCCATCCATCCATCCATCCATCCATCCATCCATCCATCCATCCATCCATCCATCCATCCATCCATCCATCCATCCATCCATCCATCAAGAAAAAGAGTGTAGATTAAATTAGCATAGCAATGTAGGAAATCATTTGTACAGATTATTGTCATTATGCACAAATATTTTACTCTGGAAAGCCACGATTGACCAATCAAAATCAAGCATTTCAAAGAGACCCTTACGAAATACAAGTCAAAATTGGCTAAGGGGTAATTAAATGTAACAAATCATGTAAAAACGTATCATCTTTTACTGGAACATTTAAACAACATTTTATCAAACTTTGATAATTGCCTTGCCTTTTCAAGATGTGATCAAACTACATTTTATAAAAATCACCTGTCAAGTTTAAAATATAATGCATAAGCATATGAGAGTCAAATTTGACGACTACAGGGATTCATCTCAAGAAGGGGAAAAAAGATCAGTCTCAAAATTATTGAAACTATTCATATTCATGCATAAAAAACGTCCGTCAAAATATAACGTACAACACGTTGAATGATGTTCACTAACCTGGCAAAGTTTTTCATTTGGATTGGCATTAATTCTCTTTAGCATGTAATGTGAAGTATTTCACTCAGTTCCTGATCATTCGGATTCAGTTTCAGCGAGTGAAGAACAAATTTATACTCACGTGCGTTATGTATTACGTATCGTCTCTAAAGGTGATGATACACGGGGCAACTTTTTGACCAATGTTGCCAGGCAATGTTGTCAAGCGATGTTGTTTGGGCACTTTCCCATAGAGAATGGGCAACAAATTTCTATCTGGATACTTTAGATCGGTCGTGGGCCCTGTGTCTCACCTGGTTGCTCGTTGATGGCAACATTGCCCAGTAACATTGCTCAAAAAGTTGCCCCGTGTATCATCACCTTGACAGACAGTAGATTGAAGCCGCTCAGGCCGCCATTTTCTCCCTCTTTTCGGAAAGCGATGATGTAGTCAAAATATCTGATGGTGTGAGTTTTCCAAGTAATGCGTGAACTCTCTAGACCTCTGCTTCTCGGAAATACTAATGTGTATTGTGCACATTATTTTTTGACAGACATCAATGACAGTCATCAATGTCATGATATTCAAATGATGTGGATTAGAAAACACCATGATTGATGCCCATGAGTGTGTTATGTCGATGTTTGTTTTTAGTTTTTAGTAATATTCCAACCGACAGCCAGCCTAAGTTTTTGATGGACGTGATAACGTGTGTGAGGAATGAACTATGTTTGATTTTTGGGTAATTATAAAATGTGCTGGAGACGTTCGAATTATGCTTTTTACATAGTTCATTATACTTATTTTACGGAAAGTTTATTTTGTGACATAAATTACATGTTACTCAGAGACTGACATGTTTGGCTTGTCAAAATTCATTTTTTTTAACCAGAAAACGAGTGGTTTTGATGCACAAAGTTGTTTTTATTGTCTCTAATAACAAAAGTCTTTCATTTTTAACCCATGAAAATGCAGATCCTTTTGGAAGTGATAGTGAAAATTCACTAATAAAACTGTTGTTCCATTATTACCCCCAGATTTTGACTCATATGTGCGTAGCAAAACTGGACTCTTTCTTGCTTGTTTGTGTGTATGTGATGTTGTTTGGAAGGTTTGAGAAACATCTGTTTTGGGCCTCAAATGATAGTGTTCATTAAACAGGGCTTCTAGGGCTGGAGACCACAGACCTTTAATTGCTGATGTAGTCTGAACAAGTTTGGTCGAGCTGTGCTTAGAAACCTTAAATTGGAAAAGACGACGTACACAGACTCTTATATACGGACGCCAGGATAGCCAGCAGTGTGCAGTGCATTTGAGCAAATGGAGTATGGATTGGATATGACCTTGTGTTTGTGTTATATGTTGAAATCTTGTGGCTTGTTGGTGTGTGAGCATGCGAGAAAGAAGACATCCTATAATAAAGTTAGAGTTCAGATTTTGTAATTATTTTTATGTGTTGTAGGTGTAATCGTGTCTTGTTTTGCTAGTATTATTTGCTGTACGGCAATTGCATCCAGTGCTGTGGAAAATATTTCTAATTCTAGAAAACCGCATCCTCCCATCTGGAGTGTGTTAGAGCTTCTCGGTGACCTTATGCACATGCAGATGCTCACACAACTACATCT
>CM077169.1:5105475-5260475 GCA_039654105.1 Coreius guichenoti | reverse complement strand
ATGCCTTGAGTCATTTAACTCATTTCACCCGAGAAACACTCATACAAGCTCTAACACGAGCTTTGATGATAAAAGTGCCAAGCTACTAAATACAGCCATTAAAATGTATCTGGAAGATTAAACGTTTTCTTTGAACATGAGTGCGAGAGAAAGAGGGAGGGAGAGTGAGATCGCGGCTGTATGAGGGGGTGCCGACTGCAGAAAATGTTTAATAAATAATACAGCTCCAGGAGAAAAGATATAACATTGTCCCTTCAAACACACACACACACACACACACACAGTATCGTGTCTAAAGTCACTTCCAGACAGCACTGAAGCATCACTGATGGCTCAACATAAGTACGGGCCTAAAATAAAGCGCTAAGCCTGCAACACACTCGCTGGTATATAAACGTGAGAGCTTAGCCAATGCATTGTGTGCATGAGGCCACTGTACATATTTAAAATGAGCTTTTGTGTTACATTTGCACAACAAAGCATGAAGATTTAACTAAAAGTGTTTGTGCATACAGTATGTTTCAGGTCTCAGCTAATTCAAAAGTTACAAGTGTTGCAATAAAAAAAAGTCAATTACAGTACATCGAAACTATCCAGAGTGACAGCATGTAAATTTGCACTAAGGCCCTGTTCACAGCTGGTATTAAGATGCGCTTTGGTGGATCGGATCACAAGTGGATGACGCTAAATACAGGTGTAAACGGGGTCAAAAGCGTTTTGAGCTTGTTCACGTTCAATTACTTCCTCACATGCTCTCTGTGTGTTTTTCCATCATCTCCGATCGCGTTCATATGTAAATTGCATGAGCTTATTTTGTGTTAAAAAAAACATCTACCCGCCCATAGACCCTCCCCTCGAAGTACCCTAACGAAAAAAGAAGTATACTTTAAGTTCATTTTATGAAGTATACTTAAGTACTGTTCAAGTATATTTTTAAGTATACTTTATGTAGTAAGTATACTAATATCAATGTACTAGTAGTAAACTTGTAAGTGTAGTATTTAAATACTGTAAAAGTAAACTTTAAGTGCACAACTAGTTCATAACTACATTTCTCATTTGTACTGCATCTGTACTACAAGTGAACTACAAGTATTCTAGTAGTTTACTATTTTTTTTGTTATTTTATGTTTATTTTGATCATTCATGAGTACACTCATGTAGCATATTTCAATTTACATATAGTGCTCAATGCAATCACAGTGTCTTTACAATGTATAGACATGTACAGTTACCTAATTGTTTTAAATGTAAATTGTACTCCATATTTGTTCAATTGTTTCAAAATATAGCATTTTTTCCTTTTTTACAAAGAAAAATAAAATAAAACTAAATAAAAACATTAAAAGAAACTAAAATTAAAAAAAGAAACTATGTACATCCAGGGAGAGAATATGTGTCCTAGTTAAATTCCATCCAGAATAACCACAAATGACTTATTATAACCTCAACTGACACAACTGACTTTGATATATATATATATATAATATATATATATATATATATATATATACATACATAGGATATACACTCACCTAAAGGATTATTAGGAACACCATACTAATACTGTGTTTGACCCCCTTTCGCCTTCAGAACTGCCTTAATTCTACGTGGCATTGATTCAACAAGGTGCTGAAAGCATTCTTTAGAAATGTTGGCCCATATTGATAGGATAGCATCTTGCAGTTGATGGAGATTTGTGGGATGCACATCCAGGGCACGAAGCTCCCGTTCCACCACATCCCAAAGATGCTCTATTGGGTTGAGATCTGGTGACTATGGGGGCCATTTTAGTACAGTGAACTCATTGTCATGTTCAAGAAACCAATTTGAAATGATTCGAGCTTTGTGACATGGTGCATTATCCTGCTGGAAGTAGCCATCAGAGGATGGGTACATGGTGGTCATAAAGGGATGGACATGGTCAGAAACAATGCTCAGGTAGGCCGTGGCATTTAAACGATGCCCAATTGGCACTAAGGGGCCTAAAGTGTGCCAAGAAAACATCCCCCACACCATTACACCACCACCACCAGCCTGCACAGTGGTAACAAGGCATGATGGATCCATGTTCTCATTCTGTTTACGCCAAATTCTGACTCTACCATCTGAATGTCTCAACAGAAATCGAGACTCATCAGACCAGGCAACATTTTTCCAGTCTTCAACTGTCCAATTTTGGTGAGCTTGTGCAAATTGTAGCCTCTTTTTCCTATTTGTAGTGGAGATGAGTGGTACCCGGTGGGGTCTTCTGCTGTTGTAGCCCATCCGCCTCAAGGTTGTGCGTGTTGTGGCTTCACAAATGCTTTGCTGCATACCTCGGTTGTAACGAGTGGTTATTTCAGTCAAACTTGCTCTTCTATCAGCTTGAATCAGTCGGCCCATTCTCCTCTGACCTCTAGCATCAACAAGGCATTTTCGCCCACAGGACTGCCGCATACTGGATGTTTTTCCCTTTTCACACCATTCTTTGTAAACTCTAGAAATGGTTGTGCGTGAAAATCCCAGTAACTGAGCAGATTGTGAAATACTCAGACCGGCCCGTCTGGCACCAACAACCATGCCACGCTCAAAATTGCTTAAATCACCTTTCTTTCCCATTCTGACATTCAGTTTGGAGTTCAGGAGATTGTCTTGACCAGGACCACACCCCTAAATGCATTGAAGCAACTGCCATGTGATTGGTTGATTAGATAATTGCATTAATGAGAAATTGAACAGGTGTTCCTAATAATCCTTTAGGTGAGTGTATATACACAAACACAAACACACACACACACACACACACACACAAATACATACACACATCCACATTAATATATAGGCTATACATGCACATACATACATACATACATAATACATACATACATGCAAACATGCAAACATACATTATTTACATATACATTTATATATTAATCTTCTATTTATGCAGCAAAATCAGACCTTCTTTCTGATACATATTCAACCCATTTCCTCCATTTTTCCAGAAACACATCCTTCTTTAAATTAACAAAAAAAGTGATCTTTTCCATCATATAAATCTCTATAGTCACATCTATCCAGTTATCTAATGTTGGTCTCTCTTGTTTTAACCATTTGCGTGTGATTGCCTTCTTACTGGCTGCCAAAAGCACACCCATCAGGTACTTATTATCTGTTGATACTATATCTGGACATACACAACCAAAATACAGTAATTTGCTTTATAGGGGTACAGTGGGGAGAACAAGTATTTGATACACTGCCGATTTTGCAGGTTTTCCTACTTACAAAGCATGTAGAGGTCTGTAATTTTTATCATAGGTACCCTTCAACTGTGAGTGACGGAATCTAAAACAAAAATCCAGAAAATCACATTGTATGATTTTTAAATAATTAATTTGCATTTTATTGCATGACATAAGTATTTGATCACCTACCAACCAGTAAGAATTCCGGCTCTCACAGACCTGTTAGTTTTTCTTTAAGAAGCCCTCCTGTTCTCCACTCATTACCTGTATTAACTGCACCTGTTTGAACTCGTTACCTGTATAAAAGACACCTGTCCACACACTCAATCAAACAGACTCCAACCTCTCCACAATGGCCAAGACCAGAGAGCTGTGTAAGGACATCAGGGATAAAATTGTAGACCTGCACAAGGCTGGGATGGGCTACAGGACAATAGGCAAGCAGCTTGGTGAGAAGGCAACAACTGTTGGCGCAATTATTAGAAAATGGAAGAAGTTCAAGATGAAGGTCAGTCTCCCTCGGTCTGGGGCACCATGCAAGATCTCACCTCGTGGGGCATCAATGATCATGAGGAAGGTGAGGGATCAGCCCAGAACTACACGGCAGGACTTGGTCAATGACCTGAAGAGAGCTGGGACCACAGTCTCAAAGAAAACCATTAGTAACACACTACGCCGTCATGGATTAAAATCCTGCAGGGCACGCAAGGTCCCCCTGCGCAAGCCAGCGCATGTCCAGGCCCGTCTGAAGTTTGCCAATGACCATCTGGATGATCCAGAGGAGGAATGGGAGAAGGTCATGTGGTCTGATGAGACAAAAATAGAGCTTTTTGGTCTAAACTCCACTCGCCGTGTTTGGAGGAAGATGAAGGATGAGTACAACCCCAAGAACACCATCCCAACCGTGAAGCATTGAGGTGGAAACATCATTCTTTGGGGATGCTTTTCTGCAAAGGGGACAGGACGACTGCACCGTATTGAGGGGAGGATGGATGGGGCCATGTATCGCGAGATCTTGGCCAACAACCTCTTTCCCTCAGTAAGAGCATTGAAGATGGGTCGTGGCTGGGTCTTCCAGCATGACAACGACCTGAAACACACAGCCAGGGCAACTAAGGAGTGGCTCCGTAAGAAGCATCTCAAGGTCCTGGAGTGGCCTAGCCAGTCTCCAGACCTGAACCCAATAGAAAATCTTTGGAGGGAGCTGAAAGTCCGTATTTCCCAGCGACAGCCCCGAAAACTGAAGGATCTGGAGAAGGTCTGTATAGAGGAGTGGGCCAAAATCCCTGCTGCAGTGTGTGCAAACCTGGTCAAGAACTACAGGAAACGTATGATCTCTGTAATTGCAAACAAAGGTTTCTGTACCAAATATTAAGTTCTGCTTTTCTGATGTATCAAATACTTATGTCATGCAATAAAATGTAAATTAATTACTTAAAAATCATACAATGTGATTTTCTGGATTTTTGTTTTAGATTCCGTCTCTCACAGTTGAAGAGTACCTATGATAAAAATTACAGACTTCTACATGCTTTGTAAGTGGGCAAACCTGCAAAATCGGAAGTGTATCAAATACTTGTTCTCCCCACTGTATGTCTCTTCTAAAAATATGTTCAAGAGCCTCCTGTACTTCTTTCCAATATTCTTGAATATGTAGACATTCCCAAAATATATGATAATGGTTTGCTTCACTACATCCACAGTTTTGCCAACATTTTGGAGTGTTATTACTATATTTGGCTGTCTGTATTGGTGTTATAAAATATCTAATAATATTTTTCCAACAGTACTCCTTCCAATTTAGTGAACAAGTTGATTTCCACTGAAATTTCCATACAGTTGACCGCTCTTCATCAGTAAAGACTGCTTCACTTTCTGTCATCCATTTTTCTTTTATATAAATTGTAGAGTGTTTTCATATTTATTAAACTCTTGTATATCTGAGAAACTATCTTATATCTAATACCTGATGTGTATGCCTTCTTAAACAAGTCTATCAATGGATTCAAAGTATCTTTAATTTTTCCTTTTATTTTTTGATCATAATAATTTTGAACCTGAAGGTATCTGTAAAAATCTTGATTTTCTAGCAAAAACTTTTTCTTTAATACTTGAAAGCTTAAAATTTCACCTTTTTCAATGATGGTGCAAAAAGAAGTAATTCCCCTATTTGCCCACAATTTGAATCTGTTATCAGACCGATTTGGAGTGAAGTCTGAATCATAAGCAAACAATTTCAAGACTGTAATGTATTCCAACAAATTACATTCTTTTATCACTGCTGCCCAAACACTTAAAGTAAGCTTTGTCCATGGGTCTTCTAGCTTATCTATATATTGTCGTAACTTGTTATCTGTTAATATTGCTTGTACAGGGATATTCTTTGTAATACAACTTTCCATATCCTTCCAAGGAGCATAATAATGTGGATCACACCAGTTTACCACTGTCCTAATTTGCGCTGCTATGTAATAATCTTTTAATGAAGGAAGAGCCCATCCTCCTTTATCCTTTGGCAGCTGTAGTGTTCCCTTGCCAAATGAATCGTGAAAGCATTTTATCCCATTCTATGAATTGTTTTCCGGTTATTTCTACAGGTAGACATTGGAATAAGTATAGAAATTTTAGTAATAAGTTCATTTTAATTGCTTCAATCCTCGAACTAAAACTAAAAAAAGGGAATTAAGTTCCATCTGGTTAGATCCTCTCTGATTCTTACAGTTAGCGGATCAACATTCTTTTTTTGTATTTTTTCTATGTCTTTTGTCAAATGGATACCTAAATATTTAAATGATTTTGTATGCCATTTTAACAAGTAAATATTTTTAATATTAGTAGGGGGATTATAATTGTATGAAATTATTTCTGTTTTATCAATATTTAATTTATATCTAGAAAGAGGGCCAGAATTCTGAAATTGTTTCATGAGGTGAGGTAAAGACTTGGTTGGGTCTCCAAGATAAATCAGTATATCATCTGCATAGCAGGCTATTTTGTGTTCCACTCCTTTTATACTGATACCTTGAATTGTTTTATCCTGTCTGATGCTTTGTACTAAGGGTTCCAAATAGAGTGCAAATAGCTGAGGTGACCATGGGTGCCTCTTTCCAATGACTGATAAATAACCATTAATCTTTATTTTTGCAGTCGGTGTATCATAAAGTGCTTGTATATTTCTAAAGTTTACTATTTTAATACTATTTTATAATACTATTTTAATGTAGTACAGTTTTTTAGTTTATGAAAGTACACTTTGAAGTATACTCTCAGTAAACTACTAGTAGTTTTATACTGCAAGTATACAAGTAAGTTCCCTTTCAGTCGGTCACGTTCGACGGAACGTCGGACCGACGAATTGGGATCTATTTTCAGAGACCAATCTACTTCGAGTGTTATAAACGAGCCAATGCATCACGGGAATAAATACGGAAGTGGAAGTACCGCATATCGCTTTCAACTTCGGAGCCGAACAGTACCTTGTGGTGTGTTCCTACGAAGAGTGTTTCTAACTGAGTCTCGTGAAGAGGATCGCTCCAGTTCCGGTGTCAGTGTGATGGTGCCCTACAGTGGTGGTCGCGAGGAGAAAACAAACAGCTGTTGTCACAGCTTGCTGGGCGTTTTTTTCCTGTGAGTGCTCTCAGCGGGCTTGCACCCTTGAACCGCTGCGAGCCGCGGTCATTTCCCCTGTGTGCCTCGGCACTGATCGGAGCGGTTTTTTCCTTTTCTAAAAGAGCAACACGGTTTGACCCTGCGTCTTTTTCAAGATGTCATTCAAGCCGTGTGTTTCTGGATGCCGTCGTTATCTGTCCCCAGTTGACGGACACGATCGCTGTCTCACGTGTTTGGGCGTTCAGCACGCTGAGGCGGCTTTCGTGGATGACTCATGTTCCCATTGCGGGAACATGACCATCGCAGTATTACGGAGTCCCATTGCGCATCCCCCGATCTAGTGGTCCTCCCGCTGCAAAGCAGAGGGCTGCTACTTTGGCTGATGCCTTTGGTGGAGACCTGAGGGTTACTGTGAGGGCACTCCCGCCGGGTCAACAGGCTCCTCGGGCCCCTCCGCTGCGCCGTTGGAGCTTCCGGAAGAGCAGCCTGGTCCTTCCCACGGGGGACCGTCTGTTACTTTCAGGGCTCCGGCTGAGGACATGGTTTCGATAGCTGCATCGGGGGACGAGCTAATGGACTCCGGAGATGAGGATTCGGCTGCGCTACCCCCTTCCGGTGTGGTAGCGTTGCCCGAGTCCGATCCGGAGCTCAAGGCTATGCTTACCCGGGCCGCCGCGAGTGTCGGGCTCGAGTGGAACCCTCCACCGTGTCCCGAACCCTCGCGGCTGGACGACTGGTATCTCGGGACGGCCCGTGCTGGTTCTCAGCGCCCCGCCCCAGTGCCTTTCTTTCCGGAAGTGCATCAGGAGCTCACAAAGTCGTGGATAGCGCCTTACAATGCTAGAAACCGATCGACTGACTCCTCCGTCCTCACTACCCTCGATGGTGGTGCAGCTAAGGGTTACGTGGAGATCCCCCCAGTAGAGCGGTCAGTAGCGATGTAGCTGTGTCCGAAGACCGCTACTGACTGGCGCGGAAATCTGCGTCTCCCCTCCCGGGCGTGTAAGTTCTCGTCCGCACTAACGGGCAAGGCTTACACAGCCTGTGGAGAAGCTGCGTCATCTTTGCATGCCATGGCGCTCCTGCAGGTCTACCAGGCCAAAGCGCTCAAGGAACTGCAGGAGGGTAGTTCCGACCCAGGGGTTATGCAGGAACTGCGTACCGCGACGGACCTCGCCCTCCGGGCGACGAAAGTCACCACACGCTCCCTGGGTCGGGCGATGTCCACACTGGTGGTCCAGGAGCACCACCTGTGGCTGAACCTGGTGGATATGCGTGAGACCGACAAGGTACGGTTCCTCAACGCCCCTGTCTGCCAGGCCGGCCTCTTCGGCGAAGCCATCGAGAGCTTCGCCCAGCAGTTCTCGGTGGCCCAGAAGCAGACGGAGGCGATCAAGAACATTCTCCCGGCTGCAGCACCTCCGTCTGCTCGTCGCCGAGGGCGTCCCCCTGCATCCGCCTCCGCCCCTGCTAAGCCCAAGCAGCAGCCTCCACCTGGGAAGCAGGGCGCCGGGCGTAGGGGTGCTGCCCAACCCGTCCAGGGTCCCGCGAAGTCCGCCGGCAAGCGCAAGGGCAAGCGGCCCTGAGACGGGCAGCCCAGGGAGAAGAGGAGCTGCTCCAGGGGAGGTGGTGTCCGCACCCCTCTTCCCCCCGGAGGAGGACCGGGGGGAGAATGTCACAGAGAGGGCTGGTTCACACAACAGCGGTCCCACTGAAATTTTTTCAGAGGCTCCTGGGGCATATGGCATCTGCAGCCGCGGTAACGCCGCTCGGATTGCTTCATATGAGACCGCTTCAACACTGGCTTCACGACAGAGTCCCGAGATGGGCGTGGCAGAGTGGCAAGTACCGTTTCTCAGTTACTCCTTACTGTCGCCAAACCTTCAACCCCTGGGCGGACCCTTCGTTTCTACAGGCGGGAGTGTCCTTAGAACAGGTGTCCAGGCATTCTGTGGTCTTCACGGATGCCTCATCCACTGGCTGGGGGGCCACATACAATGGGCACACAGTTTCGGGTCTGTGGACGGGGCCCCAACTGCGTTGGCACATCAATTGCCTACAGTTATTGGCAGTACATCTCGCCCTGGGTCGCCTCAAAAAGCCGCTACAGGGCAAGTACATGCTGGTCCGTACGGACAGCACTGCGGCCGTTGCGTACATCAACCGTCAGGGTGGTCTACGCTCCTGTTGCATGCTCCAACTCGCCCGCCATATCCTCCTGTGGAGTCAGAAGCGTCTGAGGTCGCTTCGGGCCATTCACATCCCAGGTATGCTGAACCAGACAGCCGACAAGCTCTCTCGTCAGTCAACACCTCCGGGAGAGTGGCGACTCCACCCCCGGAGCGTCCAGCTGATATGGGACCTCTTCGGAGCCGCGCAGGTAGACCTGTTCGCCTCTCCGGACTCGACCCATTGCCAGTTGTACTATTCCCTGACCGGGGGCACCCTCGGCACGGATGCACTGGCGCACAGCTGGCCCTGGGACCTACGCAAATATGCGTTTCCCCCAGTGAGCCTTCTCGCACAGACACTGTGCAAGGTCAGGGAGGACGAGGAGCAGGTCTTGTTAGTTGCGCCCTACTGGCCCAACCGGACCTGGTTCTCTGAACTCACACTCCTCGCGACAGCCCCTCCCTGGCCGATCCCCCTGAGGAAGGACCTGCTTTCTCAGGGGCGGGGCACTCTATGGCACCCGCGTCCAGACCTCTGGAAACTCCATGTCTGGTCCCTGGACGGGACGCGGAGGTTCTAGGTGGCCTGCCACAAGCAGTGGTAGACACCATCACTTCTGCTAGAGCCCCCTCTACGAGGCGCCTCTACATGCTGAAGTGGAACCTGTTCGTTGAATGGTGCTCTTCCCGCCGGGAAGACCCCCGAAGGTGTTCGATTGGTGTCGTGCTTTCTTTCCTGCAGGATGGGCTGGAGCGAAGGCTCTCTCCCTCCACCCTCAAAGTGTACATCGCCGCAATAGCAGCGTATCACGATGCAGTGGAAGGTAAGTCCTTAAGGAAGCGCGACTTAATCGTCAGGTTCCTCAGAGGTGCGAGGAGACTGAATCCTCCTCGTTCAACCTCGGTACCCTCTTGGGACCTAGCCCTGGTGCTCAGAGCACTTCAGGGTCCTCCCTTTGAGCCTTTACAGTCTGCAGAGTTAAACATCCTGTCCATGAAGACAGTGCTCCTGACTGCATTGGCCTCAATCAAGAGGGTAGGGGACCTGCATGCACTTTCGGTCAACGAATCGTGCCTAGAATTCGGGCTGGCCAACTCTCACGTTGTCCTGAGACCCCGGCCTGGATATGTGCCCAAGGTTCCTACCACTCCCTTCCGGGATCAGGTGGTGAACCTGCAAGCGCTGCCTTCAGAGGAGGCAGACCCAGCCCTAGCTTTGCTCTGTCCCGTCCGCGCCCTCCGCGCCTACGTGGATCGAACTCAAAGCTTTAGAACCTCAGAGCAGCTCTTCGTCTGTTACGGAGGCCAGCAGAAGGGAAAGGCTGTCTCCAAGCAGAGGTTAGCCCACTGGATAGTGAATGCTATCGTCTTGGCTTACCAGTCCCAAGACGTGCCTTGCCCGTTCGGGGTGCGAGCGCACTCCACAAGGAGTGTAGCTTCCTCCTGGGCGTTGGCTCAAGGCGCCTCGCTGACAGATATATGTAGAGCTGCGGGCTGGGCGACACCTAACACGTTCGCTAGATTCTATAGCCTCCGTGTAGAGCCGGTATCTTCCCGCATCCTCGCCCCCAGTGGCCAGTAGCGCTAAGTGCCCGTTCTAGTGTCGGCTTGCAACGCCACTCCCGCCCCCTGGGCCGGATACGTGCGTCTATTATCTCCAGTTGTGTTCCCCGGAAACGGCTAACCCTGTCAAGCTCCTCCGTCACCCCTTCGGTGTCAGATGTTGCGGCCGTCTGACGCCAGGCCTGCACCCGTATGCTTGTGGAACGTGTGTGTAGGCTGGGGTCCATATGTAGCGGTTCCCTAACGCCAACCCCATGTGTGTATTCTCCACGGTACCAGCTACCCTACTTGGCTAGCCCCGTGTTTTTCCCTTGACAGAGCCCGCTCTGTCGTCTCTGGTGGTGTTCTTTCCCCCCTGGGATCAGGTTGGATCCACCCCAGAGACTGCCATATGTAGTACTACCCTGATAGGTTAGTCCTTTTGTGTATTCCGCGACCTCTCCTTCCATTGAAGGACGTGGCTCCGCAGTGTACCATCTCCACGAGACGGGCACGCTTTCCCAGCGTTATCCAATTGTCATACTGAGTGGGTCTTGCAGGAACAGCAGTGACTGACCTTCCCTGCCGGGAGCCCTGACTCCCACTCCAACTGGAAGGGCCAGCATCCCTGGGTTGTTGGTAGGGATCCCAATTCGTCGGTCAGTTCCGACGTACGTCGAACGTGACCGACTGAAAGGGAACGTCTCGGTTACGTATGTAACCCTCGTTCCCTGAAGGAGGGAACGGAGACGTACATCCCGTCGCCAGGTGCTGTGCTTCAGCTGAAGGCCCGAGTCACTCGTCTCGGCTCCTCAGTTGAAAAGCGATATGAGGTACTTCCACTTCCGTATTTATACCCGCGATGCGGGGCGGGTCGTGGAATGCGTCAACCGCATGCCAATCTTCATTGGCTCGTTTATAACACTCGAAGTAGATTGGTCTCTGAAAATAGATCCCAATTCGTCGGTCAGTTCCGACGTACGTCTCCGTTCCCTCCTTCAGGGAACGAGGGTTACATATGTAACCGAGATGTTTTCTTTAAGTGAACATAACATCATACTTGTAGTTTACCATTCATATATTATTTTTGCACTTTAAGTATACTACTATGTTCCTATGTAGGTATTCATTTTTACACTTGAAATATACCTTTAACTGTACTTTAACTCTTTCCATTTTAAAAACATTTTATTCTAGCTTCATACATCCTTTTTTATCAACACTTGAATGTGGGTAAGTTTCATCAAAAAAACAAATCAAACATTTTAAACAAAAGGCTGAGAAAATCGCATTTTTGTCAAAGACTTCGTCCAGATGGGATTCAGAACGATGATCAAAACACAGATGGAGTAGATCGAGTCCATCAACACCCCCAAAGCTTCACGGTCCTATAGCTCGTCCTGGGTCGACATCTCATTCAGTAACATTAGGTAGTTTTGATTTATATGCTGTTTAATTTTTGATGATCGTGTTGTTTTACATTTTTGTAAGCAATCTTCTATCACTTGTTTCTGCTTCTTCACCTGTGTTTTGATCCGGAGATTCTGTATTCTTTCAGAGCCCCCTACCGTATTAACACTGAAAACATGGATAGCCGGAAAATTCAGTCAGTGGCGGGGCAAGAGTAAAGTAGATTTGAAGTAAATTTCTATGTACACTACCAGTGGATTAGCCAACAGAAAAAATCAGATACTCAGAATTAGGAACATATCCGTTTTCTTTATAAATCAATATTTTCAAACAATGTAAGTTTATAAGACAGTATGTAAAACTATGTGAAAAAACTTTTCTCCTTACCTTAGCCCCGATTCACAATGGTTAGCTTGTAATAATGTGTTATAATTTGAGTGGTACTAGCTTTCAGTGGGAAATTCAAACATGTCGCCATTCGTCTTTGCGTCATTACGTCACGTCTGTATACATAAAGGAGTCCGGCTAGTAGTAGTATCACATGTGAGGATGCTGCAGGTGGCAGATCATTTATAGTCTTTTCTCACAGCAGCTGGAACAATTAAATTTATCATTTTGATGGTGGATTGTAATCCAGAAAGGCCCAAATGACAATCATCAGTGACAAATGGAGATTCACCCGTAGTCAAAAGCAAAAGATTAGACTGTACGGAAATTGTACAGGTAATGCTAATACACACTAAATACACGTAGTCACACAATACTGATGTTGTTAACATCAACAATTTAAGAACAAAGTATAACAATAATAATAATTTGCACGGTTTGATGTAATATGAGCTAAGCGATCATTAGATTTAAATCACAGTTGGTAGCAAGATTTATTGTAGTGCTTTTTTTTCTCAGTTGGTCAGAACAAAAGTGATAAAAATTTTCCAGAGAAAATCCTTATTTTGGTCATACTTCCAAGACGTAGAATCTGTGATTCCGAAGTAATCAGACTGACAGCCACACATACTCCTCAAAACATTAGATTCATCCGCACTGAGGAGCCGCGCCGATGCACAACCCACGTAAAGATGATAACTCCGCAAATAACTGCAATTGCAGGTTTCAAACAGAGATGGCGACAAAGAGGCAAAACTTATGGACTGCAGCTTTAAGTGCAATTTTAAGTATATATCTGAGAAGTACATAAAAAGTAGACTGAAAGTATGCTTTCTCATTTTTAGTTTAAAAGAAGTATACTAATAGCACACTTAAATAAACTTCTTTTTCATAAGGGTAATCAGGACAGAAGTGGTTGAAAGTGGACAAAAGAGATGGATATAAACACCAGGTGTAAACGGGAATGTGTGTCCCTCGTCTACTTGTGATCCGATCGACCAAAACGCATCTTAATACCAGGAGTAAACAGGGTCTTGGTTGTAAGATTGTGTACACATTAGCCTACACCAAAAAGTAAAAAGTAAAGTAAATATTTTTTTCTGAACTAGATAATAGGGCATGGGCTGCTATTTTTTGCATACACCCCAATTTCATCTGATTTTCTGTACCGTCAAAATGTATTTTCAATAAAAATATAAGCAGATGCTATTCACTATAGGTGGAGCAGAAGACATCAGTTTACCAGCACAACCCAATGCAAACCACAATCCTGCACGACCCATTTCAGTTCATCATAGGCAAATTACTAACGTAACTGTATTTTAAAATAAAAACACCTTTCTGAAACTAAATTTACAACAGAAACATAAAGCATGTATTTGAGCTGACTTTTGC
The DNA here is from genome assembly GCA_039654105.1 of Coreius guichenoti. Taxonomy (NCBI): domain Eukaryota; kingdom Metazoa; phylum Chordata; class Actinopteri; order Cypriniformes; family Gobionidae; genus Coreius; species Coreius guichenoti. The sequence goes on along the minus strand of CM077169.1, from coordinate 5,246,731 downwards.
AAATAAATAAAAAAAAAAAAGCTTTTCCCCCCTTGCTTTTCATTATTACCAAATGATTGTATCCTGGGTGGACCAGCGACAACAGGACTTTTATGTGGTCTCACTCCTGATTGCACGGACTACATGTAAACACCGGCTGATGGGTTATTGTCGTGACCTTTACTCTCTGCTTCAGGAATGAACCTGCAACCGTTGTGTTAGCAGCCTAGATGACTAGCCATTGGGCCACCAGCCAAGACTCGACTCTGTTTATCTTAAAAACTGGAATTGAAAATGCCTTTCATTTGCTCAAAAGTGAGCCCATCATAATGACTACATAAAAACAAAACAGATAAAAGGACAGTAAAATATAGTAAATCACAGACAAGAAGCAGGCTGACTGATGTTATGGCTGATGAGTTGTTTTTATGAAGAACTGAGCTCTGCGGTGGCCTGTAATGAAAGCCTGAATCATGTTGTTTGATATTCGCCTCGGTTCATCTCTCAGGGTTTCATGTTCATAACAAACATTTCGGTTTTATTCCAGTTTGAAGAATCTCTACAATAACCCTAAGCTCACATCTGAAGTCAAACACTCTTAAAGGGCAAACGCCATGAGGGAGACATCACAGTCTTCATCTGCATATTATTATCTGCAGAACAGAAGTTTAAATCACCGTGGTAAAAAACACGTATATGCGGATTACCTTCTGCCCAGGAGCTGCTGGTTCCCATTAAACACTACATGAAACAACATTCAAAAGGCATTCAACCTCCACAGCGTGACGCAGAATCGAGTGGAAAACAATGCAGGGCGGGACCGGATTTTATCCAATGGGATTTGATTGGACCGTAAAGAGTAGGCTGAGATGTTATTGAGTAATATTATTGTTTCTTGCCCACAAAGCCATGATCACATCAGCTGAAAAGAATTTTGTTTAAAGAAAGAAATGTAACATTAACCAATGTAAAAAGATATTTCAAATGTAAAACTTCTTTCTTTAATCATATGAATGAATAACATGAATGAACTGACCTGGAACATTTATTAAGAAAGCAAAGAGTGAATTTTGATTTCATGTTTTCAATTTTAAGTCAACATGAAATAATTAATTTTCTTAATGTCTGTCTATCTGTCTGTCTGTCTATCTGTCTGTCTGTCTATCTATCTATCTATCTATCTATCTATCTATCTGGGTAGTTGACAAATTTTTTTTGTAAAACACCACTTTTGAAGAAAAAATGCATATTATTATGTAGTGTAAAGTCTGATGTTTAAGAAAATATAAGGGGTCACTAACTTTGTCAATTCTTTCACTGTTTTTTGAAAATTTTTACTGAAATGTGTCCTACTTTTATAGTGGTCCAAAAAAGTTAAATATTTGAACAATTCTGAGACAAAATCTTATCATGTGCACATCATGGGCTTCACAGTAACAGGACCTTGAATGGGGTCCTTCCACTAATTAAACTATCTATCTATCTGTCTATCTATCTGTCTGTCTGTCTGTCTGTCTGTCTGTCTGTCTATCTATCTATCTATCTATCTATCTATCTATCTATCTATCTGTCTGTCTGTCTGTCTGTCTGTCTGTCTGTCTGCCTATCATATGTACACAACTACATATGTTTATTAGTGCTGTCAATCGTTTAAAAAATGAACTAATTAAATCACAAATTTTATGTAATTAATCACGATTAATCGAACATACCGTTACAGTTTTTAATATATTTTATATTGTAATAATTTCACATTTAATTTCCGAATGACTGCAGAAACAACATAAAGACAGTAGCCTATATTAAAAAAAAAAAAAAAAAAAAAATTCAGCTTTTAATTTAAGTGAACTTAAAACAATATTCACATAAACCCATTGTAATAAATGTCAGATTTACCTGTGTGATTAAATATATCAGGGATCAATTTTTTCTATTGGCCATATTATTATCATCATTTAAGACTGTGCTTGCGAGAATACTCCACAAATGGGCATTTTGGTATAATTTTGTGTGTTTTTGTCCGTTCAAGCGCTGTCTCAAGCAGCTTTCTGTGCGCACGAGTGCGTGTGGACATTCACACACAGCGCGTTCTCTTTTGTCTTGACGCGCTTGAATGGTTTAAAAGCATTTGCATAAATAAAAGCATGATCATATAATGCAACGCTAGCCAAAGGAAGACGGGAAAAAACGGATGCTGCGTTAACATTGACAGCACTAGTTTATATATTATTACAATCCTGTTTACACTGGGGTTCAAATAGCATCTTGCCTTTTCATTTTGGAATATCATGATATTTGCAATATGATGAATTGTGAAAAAATAAGGCACAGGAAATTTCTGAAGAAAGTAAATGGGATCAATTTTCATTTCATGTTGCCTTTAAAGAGAATTACTGAGATGCTTCAGGTCATACTGCAAGACCAGAGAGAGTTCTCTTGTTTCAAACAGCACACAGACTTTAGCCGAGCCTGACTTTACTCCAGAGATGTTCAGGTTTCCATTCAACTCTGTGAATGTGCTCAGTGGAAAACAGAGAGACAGAGAGAGAGAAAGGGACAAAGCATATGTGTATGTGTACAGACAGAACATAAAATGGTGCAAAACACAAAGCAAAACACCAAATCAAAGGACTCTGACAAACAGACAGCATGCTTTCACTCTCGTAGACGGCGAGGAACAGAACTCAAGCGAAAGAATATGAAGCCAAAGATACTGCGAGACAAGAGATACGGACCCAGAAAACCAAAGCAAGAAAATGAAAGACAAAATAGACACTCACATGTAAACCCCTCCTCTCCCGTCCCTTTAGGCTGAACGGATAGCTGATATACTGAACCTTCAGAGAGAGGAAGGGGGGTATTAGACAAAATAATATGAATGTCAAACAAAAACAGCGAGATGTGATTGGGTGATGTGAGACTGAACCGCCTGAACAGAAGATACAGTGTAAAGACAGCATGAGAAACTGGACATGCAGATGGTAATTCATGTGAAACCTCACTGACAGGGAGAGAAACAACAAACCAAGTTACATGTCAGCTGAAAACATCTCACAGTCAGGCTCCCCTGGTGAGATGGTAATCAGGTAAACATGTAGTTAATCACATTGTGACAGCTATCTAGTTGTGGAAATACTAGTTTCAAACTGCAGCCAACAATCTTACAATCTTTTCATAATGTAGAGCAGTTTAATTACAGTCAAGCTCACTGACAAGATTTTTATTTAAACAGATATGTATATTTGCCATATTCAACCGTACAAAGGTTTGGGGTCAGTACTATTATATCATTATTATGCAAGGACATTAAATTGATCAGAAGTGACAGTACAACTGTTTCAAATAAATGCTGTTCTATTGAACGTTCTATTCATCAAAGAATCATGAAAATAATATCTCACGATTTCCACAAAAGCAGCACAACTGTTTTTAACATTGACAATAAGAAATTACTGAGCAGCTAATCATCATATTAGAATGATTTCTGAAGGATCATGTGACACTGAAGATGCTGAGAGACAGCCGTGGCTATATAAACTTTTCTAGACTATTTTGAATCATAAAGTGAGCAGGATACATTAAAATTTAGCGTATGGCTTCGGCAGGCATGTATTATGATAAAGCACGTCCTCCCTAGCTCTACAGCGCCCCACAATATTCCAATGTAAATCTGTGGCAAAAAATGGAACTGCAGCACGCTCTAATTGAGAGCCATTGGGGCAGATTTCAGACTGCCCCGCTTATTTTCACCTTTCCTTACATAAACCTTGCTCCAGACCAAGACGATATTAATCCACTTCAGCTATGCGTATATTAGTCTGCATCAGGGCTGTGTTTCCCAAAAGCATCATAAGCTAAGTTTATCTTACACCATGGTCTGTCTGAGAATCTGATTGACTGGAAGGTGTGCAATAAAACTATTTAATGCACAGGTAGTTCCAAGTCAGTTTAATCAGCCGTTCTATATTAATGCGCTGTTTTCATTTAACCGCACATACACATACTCGCTCACACACAGAGAGCATCTCTCTCTCTCTCTTACTCTCTCTTGATAATTAATTTAAATAAATGATAAATTTCATTCATTCAAATAAATGTAATCGTACACACTGCTTTTATTCGTACACTAGGCCTACACGATGCTTTTAGGAAATGCAGCCCTGGTCAGTAACTGAAACTTTCATTAATTTGATCATTTGTTCTTTGTATCAAATGAGTGAAAGTTTAAATGTGCTAATGTGAATAGCCTTTATATATTGTGTTGTTTTATGTTTGTTCAGAGAGTGGAAATTATTTTCTTTTCCTCACCGGAATTCCTCCACAACTTATAACATTCTAAAACGACATCCGGAGGCAATAAATACTACAATAAGGCAATACTAATATAGCGTTCTATGCGTGCCTGTCAATCAACATTAGAGCACCACCCTCAGGCTGAATAACGCAAGGATGTTCTGCATGTGTAAACGATTACAATTTAAAGCTTACAAAATGTTTATCATAAACTAGTACTAAGACCCAGAAACTGCCCTACCTCAGGAGCCGCTATTGCTGAGAGAGCTGAGTTGATTGGGGTTAAATGGATTGCGCCAGCTCAACTTTTAAGGGGAGGAACTTTTAAAGTTTAAACTTTAGTGAGGAAGTGCCTGCGGGGGGAGAGACAGACAGACATGAGATCCATTACACAACACAAAACAGAGGAGATTCACATCCCCGGCCTGCCGCTCTCTCTTTCTCTCTCTCTCTCTCTCTCTCTATCAATGCTCACTGCTCTAAACACCAGCGAACAAATTAAACTGCCACGCTGATGGCTCATGATTACATACATTCATGTCACCTGTCAGTTATAGAGACGATCAAACCACTAGTTTCTTAAAGGTTCTCACCACCAATTTGTACCATGTCCACTGTAACAACAAATGAAAGGCCATGTTTATGTGATGTATTACATACAGAAGCAATAAACAAATCAACTAAAAGCATTAAAGTCAACAAGAAACAACATTAGCAATTTAACTTTTGTAATGTGACATATTAAATGACTGTGTTATCTACGGGCTGCAACCAACAACAACAGCCTAAAACAATGACTAAACAGATGACAATAACCAATAATCCACATGGCCTGGGTGAAATCAGCTGAAAAGGAAAACAATTTGGAGGCGGAGAAAATGATATGCAAGATTCTGAAAATAATCACCACTTATGAATAATTTACAATAGTGTTGTTACTGTTGACTAAATCAAATATTCATTTGAGTAATCGCTCAGAAGTGTTCCCAATGTCCCTGCCTGCCATTTTACAACTTTTTTTTCGCCAAGTAAAATTTTAATAACTACTACTTTATTTTCAATTTGGCTGTATACATGAGTGTTTAACAGTTATTATAGTTGAGGTTTACTGGTAAATGTACTGTATGTGCATATTGAGTTTTAGTCGTGTTTTTGTACATCTTGATTTCTCATGACTTGTGTGCTTTTTCTGGGTGAGACGGAGTGAACTGCGGCGCTCATAGAGTCTCACGAACGAGCACGTCACCAGTGCTTGAAGTGGAAAAAATAAAGTGCCGGTACTCACCAAAGGGGGCGGGGCTTTGTTGGGGGGGTTATAGGGGGATTGGTTGTCTCCCTCGGTTGCAAGGGCGTAGTTTTGGTTTGAACATTGGGGGGTTGAAGTATGAACTGTTTAACAGGGTCCTAGGACATATGCTCCCTCGTGAGGTCTATTTATTTGTTTGTTTGTTTTTTGCAAAATGGTCCAAACATGCAAATTAGTATAACATAACTGCAATGAAGAAGCCTATAGTTAACGATCACTTGTTTACAAAGTGCAATGGGAAGTCAAACGTATAAAATTTTCTTATCCTGAACATGTTAATTTTCTGTCATCTCTTGGAATATCTGAAAGCCAGGTTTTTCCTAATATCTGTCATTATTAGCAGAACACATTTTGCACATGGGGAAAACCAGTTGATTAGTCAATAATAATTCAAGAAGGTCCATATTTTAGCAATTGGGTGGGTTTTTATCATCACATTTTATCATCAGCGTCACATAGGCTTGTACAAATCTTATCACACTTTTGGAGCACGCTGGTGAACGCGCCTACGGTGATTCGCGTGCCACTCATGCAAAATTAAACAACTGGGCTTCAGTCAGTCATATCGCACAGATAATTGATCCGTTCAGTTTGTACAGCTTATAAAAGCTCTGAACGCGCGATGTATACAATTAATTAATAGCCTGATTCTATGTTCGGTGTGTGCGCTCAAAGTACCGGCAACATGTGAGAAGTGCCGGTACGCAAGAAAAAGTGAGTGGTGCTGGTCGCTATTCGCTATTATAGCCCGAGTTTTTGTTTTTAAATTTTTTTTTAATATATATTCTCCTTTTGTGGTCCATAAAAGACGGAATGGCATACAGCATTAGAACAACATCAGGGTGAGTAAATTATGACTTAATTTTCATTTTAGGGTAACTATCCCTTTAAATATTGTTCTATAATTAAAACATTACATATATATCAGTATTGTTATTGTCAACTATTTTTCACTATTTCACTAATAAAATATAAATATTAGATGAAAAACTTAAACTGAAATATTGCCTTGGCAACTAACTGAAAAAAAAAAGGTTTAAGCTGAAGTAATAAAATGACTCAAATCAAAACTGAAATAAATATAAATTAAAGATAAATAGAAGTATTAAATATTAAAAGTGCATAAAATTTAAACAAAAATTAAAACTGAAAATATAAAAATAAAAGCTAATTAAAAAAAATTAAATACTATAATAGTATATAAATAATACTAAAATTACACTGATTCACAATAAGGAACACGTATTAAGAAAGCAAATAGGCTCAATTTTGACATCATGCTGACATTAAAGCAATCCAGCCTGACTTGACTCTATCAGATTGGCGCGTGTGTGTATGCGTGTGTGAGTGTGTGTGTGTCTGTGTGTCTGTGTGTGGTTCAGGTTAACCCTACGTTATGGGGACAAAATGTCCCCACAAAGGACATTTTTTGGTCCCCATGTGATGGGTAGGTTTAGAGGAGATAATATACAGTTTGTAGAGTATAATAATTATTATGTCTATGGAATGTCCACATAAAACATGAAAACCCAACGTGTGCGTGTGTGCCTGTGTGTGTGTGTGTGTGTGTGAGTGCACTCACTTTGTAGGCAGAGTCCATCAGTGCAGTTCTGCGACTGTAGCGTGACTCCGTCACAGTCTTTCCCTCCGTTCTGAGGTGCAGGGGCGTTACAATCTCTCTTCCTCCACTGTGTGCACTCTGTGTTACACGCTGACCACTTGCTCCAGTCGCCCCACTCGCCATCAACTACACACACACACCAGAAACAACATAAACAAGTATTAAAATACTTCAGCTGTGATACACACTGACTATTTTGATTAAAGAGGCAATATTGTATCATTTTATCATATTCCTCGCCCACTAAAATGTTAGTCAAGGTAGTTTTAAATTTATATATAAAGACTGTTACATGTTAATGAGCCCTATTATAACTGGCTAGGGCTTTTGTCCGATACTGATAACTCTTTATATTTGAAAGCCGATAACCAATATATTGGCCGATAAATCTAAATCCAAATTTTTATATAATTTTTGAGAGCCTGACTACAAAAACAAAAGTCTCACAATTAAAATCCATGTCTCAAGCACACAATTATAATGTTCTCATTATTATTTTATGTAGCCTGTATGACAGACTTGTGCTGCACGTGTTGCACTTAACCGTATTTTCCTTTTTGGAAGTGATTCTGATCATATTTCAATCATATTCAAAACCATCATGGCAAACAGTGCGCATGTGAAGTGTCTCAGCGAAAGGAAATAATCCATTATTTTTCGGCTTTAATATATCGGCCAAATATACGATATACGTTAACGATAACATAAAAAAAAATACCGATATGGTGGCCGATATTTCGTGCATCCCTATAACTGGCTAAACTCTTTGCATGTGAAATGAGTAACAAAGCACGGACAATGCACGCATATTGCACATAAAAAATAAATAAAATAAAATAAAATAAAATGCATTTTCCGTTCATGGCTCTGCTGTGGTGTAGTCAGGTTCTCAGCCTCTCTCTGGATTCTGTCACAGGGACTAAGTGCACTGCAGTATATGGGTCAGTCATTAGCATCTGACTGTGGCATCTCTCCTGCTGGGTGCAGATGCTTTAATCTCACCTGCTTCACACTGAACTGACTCTCACCGGCAGGAGGGAATGGAAATGTGTTTGGCCCTTAGGGGCCCCAAGGGGCCAAAGTATAGGGGAAGTGTCTGGCTTAAAAGCTGAACTGATGGGCCTGGAAAAAGATGCATTTGTCTGATGCTATCAAGAGCTGAAAAACTCAAACTGGACTGGAAAAGAATTAAGTTTTTATGAAAGGAATTCCTCACTTGTAATTCAATAGTCTCAGAGTGAATTTTCCATCATTCTGATTATGGAAGGAATTTTTCATTTGGAAGTCACTTTGGATAAAAGCCACAGCCAAATGAATAAATGTCAATGCAGGAAAAAATCTGAACCAAATTCCTCATCATGTTTCTTTCAGGCTTAAGAACTGACCTCACTGTATGTTTACATCATGGCAGAAATACTGTAATTAGTTTCAGAAGAGTATCGTGATTACAAACTCAGAGCTTTATGAAAATCTCCACTTGTGATGCAGTGCTGTTATTTTAACTACAACTATAACTAAAACTATAAAATTGTATTTGTTAATTGAAATAAAGCTGAAATATATAAAATATAAGATAGAACTTTTTGAACTATAACAAAAACTATTAAAATTGTATTTGTTAATTGAAATAAAGCTGAAATAAAATAAAATAAAATATTAGATGGAAAATTAATAGAATAGAAATGTTTCCTTGTCAACTAGATATAAGCTTAATCTGCTGAAGTACAAAAAAGACCAAAAAAAAAGAAATAAAATAAAGCTAAATAGAAATATAAAAACAAAATTACTAAAACTCAAATGAAAACTGAAAATAGAAAAATAAAAACTAATTCAAAATATTAATACTATAATATATAAACAATAGCACTGCAATGATTATTGTGACATCATATAAAAATGTATGGATAATTTTTTATCTTTTTGATTCTGTTTGATATGTCACTATATAGCCAATGATAGCTGGTGCACATAACAGAGATAATCATAACAAAGATAAAATAGAAATAATTGAATGCAGTGATTAAGTATTTGCTAAGCAGACAGGATGTTTATCTAAAAAAATGTTTCTTTTTACTTCAAAACACTAGAATTGTTATACTTTAAAGAATATAATAATTCTCATTTTTTAACAATGATGAATTTTGTTTCATAAGTTAATGGTTTCACCACTTTTGTCAGCCATGCAGAACTCATATGGGACTCACATGCAGAATTATGGGTGATGATGGTCAAAGGTAACAAAAATACAAACAAAAATAAGGCTGTTCGAGTCAGAAGTACAGGTCAATATCTTGTGCTAATGTCATGTGATAAGCATATTTACAATTTCACGACTCATCGCCACCCGGGCACACAAATGCACTTCTGTCCCTCACAGCCTTGTTTCTGTTCATGTCCAATTAAAGGTGGCATCTTAATCTCTGATTTAGTTCTTTAGAGTTGTACCTGTGCACACTGAACTGCAGGCGATTTTTTGGATGGCCTGTCCATCACACGGCGACCCCCCGTTCAGAGGCGCGGGATTGGTGCAGCTACGTGTCCGTTTCTGAAGACCCCGCCCACAGCGACTGTTACACGGCGACCACTCTGTCCATGTGGACCAGCCTCCGTTCACTATGGAAACAAACACACAGACACACTCATATCTGTGCTAGATTCATGTCTCGCATTTCATTACACACTCATTTTCTTCTCACATAATAATTTCAACCCAAATCAATATTTCATGTCTATTTACTTTTTTACTTGCTAAGCAGCCATGTTATGCGCACGGTAATATTACACTGCAAAATAAACTCATTATTTTGCGATAATGAACGACTGCCTGTACATTATCCCTTACTCATATATAGTCATTCACCGCAGGTAATATTCCTTTTACTGCTGATTTCAAAGAGTTTAATTTAATTTTTCCAAAAAAGCTGGGGTTTATCTGTCTGGAAACACGGCTCCTCTGTAAACTCCTTCATCTGAAAACCACTTTCTGTTGTTTAAAATAAAGTAAGTCTTTCTCTGTATTGTTTTGCACTTATTTTGTGGTATTGCGGCACTGTTAATATTGCTGACTCCATATGATTTATCGCAGATATTTTCATTTTCAAGTCACCTTGAAAAGCGTCTGCTAAATTAATAAATAGAAATGTAATAAAAAAAATCTCTCTGTACTCTTATTACTAGTCAAGGAAAGATTTTTCATGCATTGCACACTGGTTTCCTTGGTGCAGGCATTAAAGATACACTTAGCATAGAAAATACATGATACATGACACAATAAATACAACTATATATATACACTCACCTAAAGGATTATTAGGAACACCTGTTCAATTTCTCATTAATGCAATTATCTAATCAACCAATCACATGGCAGTTGCTTCAATGCATTTAGGGGTGTGGTCCTGGTCAAGACAATCTCCTGAACTCCAAACTGAATGTCAGAATGGGAAAGAAAGGTGATTTAAGCAATTTTGAGCGTGGCATGGTTGTTGGTGCCAGACGGGCCGGTCTGAGTATTTCACAATCTGCTCAGTTACTGGGATTTTCACGCACAACCATTTCTAGAGTTTACAAAGAATGGTGTGAAAAGGGAAAAACATCCAGTATGCGGCAGTCCTGTGGGCGAAAATGCCTTGTTGATGCTAGAGGTCAGAGGAGAATGGGCCGACTGATTCAAGCTGATAGAAGAGCAACTTTGACTGAAATAACCACTCGTTACAACCGAGGTATGCAGCAAAGCATTTGTGAAGCCACAACACGCACAACCTTGAGGCGGATGGGCTACAACAGCAGAAGACCCCACCGGGTACCACTCATCTCCACTACAAATAGGAAAAAGAGGCTACAATTTGCACGAGCTCACCAAAATTGGACAGTTGAAGACTGGAAAAATGTTGCCTGGTCTGATGAGTCTCGATTTCTGTTGAGACATTCAGATGGTAGAGTCAGAATTTGGCGTAAACAGAATGAGAACATGGATCCATCATGCCTTGTTACCACTGTGCAGGCTGGTGGTGGTGGTGTAATGGTGTGGGGGATGTTTTCTTGGCACACTTTAGGCCCCTTAGTGCCAATTGGGCATCGTTTAAATGCCACGGCCTACCTGAGCATTGTTTCTGACCATGTCCATCCCTTTATGACCACCATGTACCCATCCTCTGATGGCTACTTACAGCAGGATAATGCACCATGTCACAAAGCTCGAATCATTTCAAATTGGTTTCTTGAACATGACAATGAGTTCACTGTACTAAAATGGCCCCCACAGTCACCAGATCTCAACCCAATAGAGCATCTTTGGGATGTGGTGGAACGGGAGCTTCGTGCCCTGGATGTGCATCCCACAAATCTCCATCAACTGCAAGATGCTATCCTATCAATATGGGCCAACATTTCTAAAGAATGCTTTCAGCACCTTGTTGAATCAATGCCACGTAGAATTAAGGCAGTTCTGAAGGCGAAAGGGGGTCAAACACAGTATCAGTATGGTGTTCCTAATAATCCTTTAGGTGAGTGTATATATATATATATATATATATATTAGTGCTGTCAAATTTATTAATAACATCTAACATAAAAGTTTGTTTTTATATAATGTGTGTATATATATATATATATATATATATATATATAGTATATGCATACACGTGTAATACACATATATACATATATAAATGTGTATTTGTGTACACACGTGTATGCATTAAATTGATTAAATACTATTATGTTGCTTTGTTTTATTTTATTTTATATATATATATATATATATATATATATATATATATATATATATATATATATATATATATATATATATATATATACGTTTTTTTTTTTTATTGTTTTAAGTATATAACCTCACTTCATCTTGATACAATTTTCACAAAACAAGACTTAATACCTTAAGTCATGTTGCATATCAAGTAAAAGTAAGAATGTTTATATATTTCTACTGGAAAACAAAAATACTGAGTAAGAAAATTATTTTTTGCAGTGTGTGCTGTGAGCAGCTGTGTTTGGTATGTGAGTTTATATTCCAGAAGACGGATCCTTTTACCTTCACTCACACACACACACACACACACACACACACGCGCACGCACACACACACGCACGCGCGCACACACACACACACACACACACAGATCGAGTGTTTAACTCTTCAGTTGTTGAGAGGTGATGCTCTTCCCATCCAAGTCTTCCGGAGAAAGACACAGAAACTCTTAAACTGTGTCACTCCCTCAGCTGCTATTAACTTACCGCACTCCCCTCACACACTTTCCACAGCTGTGTGTGTGACTTTGGGTTCGTGTGAGGGAGTAGATTAGCTGTAAGTAGATTCCTCCCTTTCCTTCCCATCTTTCTCATTTCAGAGTTATGAGGCCATATACAGCCAAAAGAGTAGGACTCATTCCAGCGCCCTCATTTCAGGAGCTCTGTCTCTCTCTTTCTCTAAGAATTAAAAAAGGTTTCAACCACAGTCTAGATTTGTACAAATGTGTCATTCTCACACATGCAAAACACACCTGCCTGGCTGCCAAAGGATGCTAAAGTTGTTTGGGGTTTGCTCAAATCCTTAAAGGTATAGTTCACCACAAAATGATTTTCAAAATATCTTCTTTTGTGTTTCACAGAGAGTCTTACAGGCTGGAAACAAAATGAGAGAGTGAGTATATGCAAAATGCATAAATGAGTAAATGATTAAAGGATGAACTATCCCTTTAAAACAAACACCACTAAATGCCACACCACTTAAAACCTACAGTAACAAATCACACACACACACTGACACACTTGTTTTTTTGAGCGAAAGCTAACTCATCGCCCAGTATTAGCAAGCTGATCTCAAGCGTGACATCGTTCAGGAAAGACCAAACCCCAAAACACTGAGTCACTAAATCCACTTTGATGAGAAGGAGAGGATGACAGGAACAAGCACTAGAGAAAAATAATTTCTTATGCATCAGATACCATCTAAGACATGCCCACCCACACACACACAGTCTCGCTTTTAGAGACCTTTAATCAGTGAAGATTACCCATGAAAACAGGGAAGGACACCAAAGCAGCCAAAAACCCATGAGGGATGAAAATGCACTTACAACAATTACTGCTCTTCCCCTGACTGAAGCACCCTAACAAGGGATCTAAGAACCATTAGACTGATTTGTAAAGGTAAAACCAAGTCAATTTTATTATATCCAAGTATAAACCATTGAAAGTGCCTGTGAAATTCCAATTCAATTCCTGAATTTTAATCTAGAAAAGCAAATGTTGTTGAGACCGTTTTTTTTTTTTACTTAAGAAGTTTGAAGAGATATACACTAGCAGCAGGGCTTGACATTAACTTTTTTTTGAGCAATCACCAGCCACTGTGGCTAATGGTTTTCCAAAGTTATTAACCACCATCGATACCATGGGGAAAAACTGCCATATAGATATTTTTAATATCTCATAATTTGGCAGCAGGAATATTAGGCTGCTGTCACTTTAAGACCTGACGCACGGATCCATTACACTGTTACACATGCGTTTTCTTTCTCAACTGTTTACGTTTACTTAAAACATAACTGACTGTGTTTACGTGAATACTCGCCAAGACCGGCATTTTAACATTATTTTGTGTGTATTGCTGAGAGGTGGCTTTATGTGAGTGCACTTTGGGTGTGAGCAAAAAATCTGCGGGAATGAGTAAAATTATGTGCAATACGTGCAATCCCACACAAAAATTCAAGCCCTGTAACTCCAACAATATTTATCCGGAGCAAATGAAACGAGTGAGTGAGGGAAGGCTGGTTTGTGTGTCTCTCGCTGTCGGAGAGATGAGAGAGAGAGAAAGCACAGTATTGTGAATCTATTCTGCGGAAAATGAGTATTGGAAATGTTTCAGATATTCCAGCATCGATATGTATCAAACAATCTGTATTTTTGACAACATTGCTCTTTTTATTTTATCTTATTTCAGATGCCTTTTTTAGGCATATTGACCTGCATTTATTTGATTAAAAATACAGTAATATTGTGAAACATTACAATTTAAAATAACTGTTTTATTACTATTTTAATATATTTTAATTGTAATTTATTCCTGTGATCAAAGCTGAATTTTCAGCATCATTACTCCAGTCTTCAGTGTCCTTCGGAAATCCTGATTTGCTGCTCAGGAAACTATTATTATTTTTATATTATATCAAAGTTGAAAACAGTTGTACTGCTTTCTTTCTCTACTAGGAAAAAAGACCAAAAAAAACTGATGACTCATCTTGCACTACACAAGTCTGTCCAATCAAATGCTCTCTAGAACAAGAATGCCCCTCCCCCAGTAACAACTAGCAGAGGAAGCAGCAAATCTGGAGGCCTAGAAATAATTAAAAATGATATTTCCAGATACTTCTCCGGTTGTTCTCTATTTAATTTCATTGCTATCTATGGAAAAACAATTGAGATGTAAGAGATCTCATCTGTGATCATTTATTCTTAGGCTAGAACACGGAACGAAATTCATTTAGAAAACATCAAGCCATTTTTGCAGGAGTAAAACTGGTCCGGCACATCAGAAACTTTCAAAGCAACATTCTCATATATTCACCAAAGCATCTGCAAAACAAAATCATCTGTCTGGAGGACGAAACGGAAATATTACAACTACTGACTGCTTCACAGAAGTTCACAACTGCAAAAGGTTGGAGTACAACAGATTTCATGCTTTAGGAATCTAGGTCAAGAAAGAGAGTGGCTCTGTTTCAGATGCAAAAACAGACCATTTTCTATCCTTCAAAATTATGACAAGCCATTAAACGCTCAGCAGTGTGAGAGACGCGCTCGACTCTCTGCTCTGACGGAGTGTTTTACAGATGCAGGAGTAATTGATACGTGTGCAAGTGCAGTGACACGCGTGACAGACGCTAAAAACACAAGCGCACACTTACAGAGATCCTGTCAGAGTGATAATCAGCGGGTGGTGGCGAGCGCTTTTGACATGGAGAAGTTGTTTGCGTGTGTCTGTGTGTTGTTGTGTGTGAGGGGGTATAAAAGGTAGAAATTTTTTTCAAGGACCTGCCATAATTATATATACCACGAGTTAATGTGAGTGGGAGTAATGAACACAATATACTAGTTTTATTGGCGCAAACGGTCCCATCTGTAAATATGCACTTCTTAATAATACAGCACAAATTTACCTTATTTTCCGGAAAATAAATTGCACCTCAGTATGTCGCAGCGGGTGAAACGCAAGAAACGAAAAAAAAAAAAAAAAAACTGATAAATTGCAGCGGTGTATCAGTCGCATTTTATTATGTTATATCGCAACTTATAGTCCAGTGTGGTAAGAAATCGAGTCCCCCCAGGAATCGGTTTTTTTAGGACCCTGAGTGATCCCATTGGTTCAACTGACTTTTAATGGGTAGTATTTTTAGCGCCTGATTACAATTCCTGCAAAATCATGTTATGATTTATATCTTTTAAAATGCGTTATAATTACCATTAATGTATTTTAAATTACATGGTTCATATACGAGTATATAACTGAAGCTATAGGTTGTGAAATCAAGTATTTCTCATTCTTACTGTTTTTTAGTTAGCTTATGTACTAGCATAGCTAGCATCTACCCGATTAGCCTGCTAGCTTAGCTTATATTATATTAGGTATGTTTTTTGCTTCCAATATAGTTCTCAATTACATGTTTCAAATTAATGATGTTTGTGTGTACTTAGCATGACAATTAATTATTAAAATGTATTATAGTATTATTATATACTATACCACATTGCTATTATTGTGTACAATTAATATTAAACAATCCTTATCCTTATAAAAAGTACATTGTTAGGCATGGTTGTGTTTCCAGTTTGTTTTATTATGCAATGCATAGGCATTTATTTTATATTTTAAGCATGTTGTTTGTGCACTTAATGTAATAAACATCATACAATAGTTAAATAGGTTATAATTAGTTAAGACATAGCAATAACAACTTTTGATCAGGCATTACTGCCTGGGTCCTAAAGGAGACCCAATTCCTGGGGGGGGGGACTCGATTTCTCATGACACCGAAAAATACGTTATAGCCAATTGACTATTGGTCGCAGACTCCACTTTGAGAACCCTCTCCAATTTCCTGTTTCAATAGGAAATATGTCAACGTCATTAAAATACTATTTTTATTTTGTTAATAGTTTCAATTTGTTTTAATTTTAAAGTTTTAGTAATTGTGTTGTGTTTTTTAAATATGGCTAATATGAATGGAATTTTCTGGCTTTTCGTGTTTTCCCTGTTATACGGTAGGAGGCGCTATGACACATCTTCTGAAAGAGGACAGAATCTCCAGATCAAAACACAGGCTAAAAAGGAGCAGAAACAAGCAAAAAAGCATTGCTTATGCACGTTGTAGTTTTATGAAACTTGCCAACATTCAAGTGTTGATAACAAAAGAATGCATTTTTTAAAGCAGAGTATCTGTTTTTTCTTTTGAAATATGCATGTTCAGATATTCATACAACAAAATATTCTGGGCACCATTACATTTTTGTGAAAATTATCCAAAATGCTAGCGGTGGCTGGCAACTTAAAAAAAAAAAAAACCGTTGGCAGAGAAAGAGCTAATTAATTTATTATTTCTGTTTTAGTTTGACTTATTTTAGTACATTACATTAAACTCAGTGAAAATGAGAAATGTTTCCTTGGAAACTAGCTGAAATAAAAGTTTTTTTTTTTTTTTTTTTTTATGGTTTTGTATTAATTAACTATAATAACCCTGGTAAACACAGGGAAAAAACTGTCAGGAGATGTATGAGGGAGAAAAACTTTTCTGCAAAGAGTTTGGGAGAAAATCTGCAGTATTCTGCAGAAGAATTAAAATATTTTAATAAAAATGAAATTGAGGAGGCTGTGGATGTGTGGCTCTTTGATGTGAATGGCGGGAGCGCCGGTTCTGTGAAAATCTGAAAGGGTTTTTGCAAAGTTGAACACAGCCCTAAAACACATTTACACACATCATATGGCATTTTATCACAGCTGGAGCTGGTATTATGAGGAATATTAAGTACAATGGAGAGTACTGAAGGAAACGCAGCAAAGAAAAGAGGTGAAAGCACTTTCCAAAAATGACTCTTTTAAAAGACCCTTTTAAAACATCAGCTAGATGGGAAGTGAAAGGAGATCAGAAAACTGTCAGAAAATCTTATTTGTCCACCTCAGGAGGTCAAGCTATAATTTTACATGTGCTAAAATAATATACTTAACAGTAAAACTCTGGGGATCTGGGGAAATTGAATGAGATTATTCACTTCCTGTCAAGCTGTAGAGAGGGTTAACAATGCAAGTCAAATTGATTTTTTTTGTCAAATTTAATGCTACGTTTCTATATAAAGTTTTATTATAAAGACAAAAATAAAGAAAAAAAAAAAAAGAGCATAGCACACCTAAGAAAATGAGCTACAAAACAATTTGAATGGAGTTTGTACAAGCAGTTTGTCGTTAAATTAATTGCTGAAAAGTGGTGAAAAGCGAAAAAGAGTTTCAAGCACTGTAATGATGCATTTACACCATGTCGAAATTACACTAATTATGAATTTCCAGCTAGGAAAAAAAGGTTTATTCATGTCTTCGTCAAACTTATAATTACAAGCTGGAAACTTTTTAATTAATTTTATGAAAGCTCTTCTCCCAATTGACCGTGGTCAAGCCTGCAAAAGAAAAAAAAAATCTCCGATTGCTTGTGTCACTGGTTACAAAATATATATATATTTTTTCCTTTTAAAGTTAACATGTAAATGAAAATTCTACCTATTTTCTAAATGCAAATTATAGATCTTATTGTGAACAATCAATCTGTGCATAATGTGTAATGTTACATTTTCCTTTTGACCTCATAATATCGGGATCTTCCGGTGAAAACAGCAAACTTCTCTATGGTGATGTACAGTATGCAGAACTCCAAACGTTTTATCGGCTTAAACACGCTGCTGCAAACTCACGTTCATATGCATCTACTTTAGAGTGCAACGCCCACATCTCATCTCCACATCCAATCAACAACAGATGCATCATTTATTATTGAATTTACCATTGAATAAACAAGTCAAAGCAGAAGTGTCAGTTCTGAACTGTGAGTTCTACCATAAAAGTAGATATTTTTTAAAATGTAATTTATTCCTGTGATGCAAAGCTGAATTTTCAGCATCGTTACTCCAGTCTTCAGTGTCACATGATCCTTTGGAAATCCTGATTTTCTGCTCAGGAAACATTTTTTTATTATTATTTTGTTTTTTTGTGCACGAAAAGTATTCTCGTCGCTGAGGTCACATGGACTATTTTAACAATGTCTTTACTACCTTTCTGGGCCTTGAAAGTGATCATTGTGTTGCTGTCTATGTGGGGTCAGAAAGCTCTCAGATTTCATCAAAAATCTCTTAATTTGTATTCCAAAGATGAACGAAGGTCTTACGGGTTTGGAACGACATGGGGGTGAGAAATGAATGACAGAATTTTCATTTTTGGGTGAACTAACCCTTTAAAGCCTGGATCCCCTGAATTAATAGACAAAGCTTTTTTCTCTTTAAATATGTTTTATGAACTTTTAAATTGTTCTAATGAATTTTAATTGTTATTTCAACGAGAGCCTCATGAAGGACAGATATCTGCGTCTTACATAAATTAGGTGTCAACTCTTTAAACATGTTATTGCTTTTAAAGCGGTAGTTCAACCCAATATGATATCATTTACTCACCCTTTCTTTCTGTGAAACATAAAAAAGGAAAATCATTTGAATCTGTTTTTTTGTCCATACAATAGAGGTCAAGGGTAACAAAAATGGTTTGGTTGCCAACATTCTTCAAAATATCTTCTTTTGTGTTTTATAGAAGAGAGAAATTCATACCAGTTTGGAACGACATGAGGGTGAGTAAATGATGACAGCATTTAATAGCAGTAAATTTACTTTATGGCATCCTAGCTCAAAAGCAGTGCTTTACTGTCAAGTGCATTTTTATGTGACAAAAGTCCCTGTCCCAGTTTTATTTATTCATTAATTTTTTATTTAAAGGGGTGGTAGATTATGATTTCAGTTTTTTAACTTTAGTTAGTGTGTAATGTTGCTGTTTGAACATAAAGAACATCTGCAAAGTTATGACGCTCAAAGTTCAAAGCAAAGGGAAATAATTACTTTTAAAGAAATCGCTTTTTAAGGACTACAACAAATGGCTGGTAGGGACTACAACGAGCTTCTTCCCGGGTTAGTGACATCACTAACCCTACAATTTACAGAACCCTGCCCCCGTGAACACGCAACAGAGGGGGTTGTAGTACATTTGGGAGTCTGCTCAAGCTGTCACATCCATCTATTCACATTTATTGCAATACATATATATAAGTATAAATATAAGTAAAACAAAAATAAATATAAGTAAAACAAATGCAATAGCATGTCATAAAAGCAAGATGACAACATAAGTTATAACCGTAATTAAACTAAACTACCTGTTCTCTCTTCATGCAGCAGATATTCTCTGGCTCTGTGCATCTTACAACAGTTCCCACACAAGAGATTTATAGATTATCATGACAGAATATGCTAATCAATGACTTGAAGAACTCCACATCAGCTACATAAATTAATCAACTGACCATTCAGAAACGTCCTGTCTCATTCTACATGTTGACAATTCTTTGTGAGTCTCTCCATCATTGTCCGACTCCGGTTTGAACATAAAAGGCTGAACAGTTTTTGACCTTTTCAGTGCGTGTCTGCATGAGGTAATCGGAGCTGCTAACACGAGCTCTTGAAGCTCCGCCCTCTTCCTGAAAGGGGGCCGGGAGCAGCTTCTCATTTGCATTTAAAGGGACACACACAAAAACGGCACGTTTTTGCTCACCCTCAAAAAGTGACAATTTTAACATGCTATAAAAAAGATATGTGAGCTAAAACTTCACATACACACTCTGGGGACATCAGATACTTATTTTACATCTTGTAAAAAGGGGCATTATAGGACCCCTTTAAGGCCCTTAACCTAGCAAAAACATTCACGGGGGAACTCATGGGCTGGATTTGTCCAGGGCCGAATTTTACCCCCAGTCCAGCCCTGCCGTAGTCAGCCGTATCCGGTCCGTATCCAGACCATATGTGGACCTGCACAGACACAACCACAATGCAGCCCTGAATGTCAGCAGAGACCGTGTCAACTAGACAATCCGCTGTGAAGACCTCGTCGACACGACAGCCATCGGCATCAGAGGTCACGTAATCCGAAAATTCGTCACGTTACCCATCGCTCAAGTGTGGCAGCAGAGTGCGAGTTCAGTTTTCAGAATAAAATGAAAACTGACACGAGAAGTCTGTCCAAGCCGATGCATCTGATTACACACAGGCAAGCACCCAGTTTAAAGAGCCCCTATTATGGATTTTTGGAAAATTACCTTTCATGTAGTGTGTAATATAGTTCTAAGTGAATGAAAACATCCTGCAAAGTTTTAAATCTGAAAGTACACCGTATATAAAGGTACTCTCGAAAGTAAGAGTTGACTCTGAGTCAATTAAATGAATCGTTTTTCAAGCCGTTTCGTTGTGACGTCACAACAAAACATTAGCATATTGCCTGTCCACTTATTGCGCACGCATGCCGCGCAGAGACCAAGGAAACCTCAAACACTGCAGCGGATACTGGATAGCGTCATGTCGAGAAGACGCTGTGCTCTACAATGTGTTTATTGTGTAAGTATCTGGCTAACTCAAGTTATTACTGTCTTACTGAAATACTAAATCAGCTGTGGGCTGCACTATTACCTAAAACTGTCTATTAATGCAGTCTCTAATTCTTACTACTTTGAGTAAAGATAAAGGATGGAGCAAGATTTGTTTTGCAAACGTTAATGTTTACATCAGTCATTCACGTTAGTGCTCGGCTAATGTACTGTGTGTGCTGTTATTGATACATGTGCACCGCATTAGACATACACACACACACACACACACAGGTTTGTTGATGGAAGCACACTTGCTAATGCTGATGGTGAGGAATTACAGCTGAAGTTCTTCCAATGTTTCATCGATTCGGACTTGCGCTGGGATTAGTGTAAAATCGCCATCCTCGTTACTGTCTTTACAGTGTGTACTATCAAAGCCTCCGGATGCAGCTGGAGTTCAGTTATGGTAATGGGCATTTGTTCCGAAATACGCGCTGTACGCGGTAGACCAATCACAACAGACTGGGCCATCTGACCAATCAGAGCAGAGTAGGCTCGCGGAAAGGAGGGATTTAGAGAGACTGATTCATCCATCGAGTCGTTTGAGAATCATTGAACATTGTGGTGATGTGCAATGTATATTATGAGAAAATGAAACAGTTTTTTGACCTTTGATGCATGTAAACCTGTTGTTGGAGACCTCCAAAACTAAATTAAGAAACTTTAAAATAGCATAATAGGGGCACTTTAAGTCCATTTTATAATAATAAAGTTATAATACTTGTACTTACATAATTAAGTTTCTAATCCATTTCATTTTGTTTTAAATGGAGGCTGTTGTCACGATAAGTCAACTGTCAAATCAAATCAAATCACCTTTATTTATATAACGCTTTTTACAATGGCAATTGTTTCAAAGCAGCTTCACAGTGGTAACTGGAAAATAATGCAACGGAATTTGATTCGGCTGTACAGCCGCTCTGGTGAAAGCGATGATGTCATCCAGCTCATTTCAATTATCATATAGTGTCAATGCGGGCAGATCAGTAATATAGTTGAAATTTAAGTGTCCCCAACTGAGCAAGCCAAAAGCCAAAGGCGACAGTGGCAAGGAACCAAAACTCCTTCAGGGCCAGAATGGAGAAAAAAACCTTGGGAGAAACCAGGCTCAGTCGGGGTGCCAGTTCTCCTCTGGCCGATGAACAAATAGTGTATGATTATGATTCTGGCAACATTACAGGTCAGAAGTCATATTAGATCAATAGATATTCGTAGGATTATTCGAAAGATTGGAGTCGTCACGCCGGGGACGGGTTTAATGAGGATGTCGTGTCGATGCGGCATTTACAGGGGGGAGTTTAATTGACACGGTCTCTACAGACACTTCAGGGATATGGTCGTCATGTCCAGGCTAAGGTCCACCATCTGGTCTGGATACGGCCCGGATCCGGCCGACTGCAGTAAACCTCGGGATAAACAGAGAGACTAACATTAGCGTAGATGCCATTCTTCTTATGATGTAACGAGTACATCAGGTGTTATTGGAAGTGTTCCCGGTTCCGGCTGACCTAGTTAATGCAGCCTAAAACAATCATTTAACTGATTTGAATAATAGAAATTAAAAATGTTTTATGTGTATGCCATAGTAAATAGATGTGTTTTTAGTCTAGATTTAAACTGACAGAGTGTGTCTGCTTCCCGAACAATACTAGGAAGACTGTTCCAGAGTTTAGGTACTAAATAGGAAAAGGATCGACCGCCTGCAGTTGATTTTGATATTCTAGGTATTATCAACTGGCCAGAATTTTGAGACCGCAATAGACGTGATGGAGTATAATGCGTCAAGAGCTCGCTCAAGTACTGGGGAGCTAAACTATTTAGTGCTTTGTAAGTAATCAGCAAGATTTTTAAATGTATACGATGTTTAATAGGGAGCCAATGCAGTGTTGCCAGAACCGGGCTAATATGGTCATACTTCCTGGTTCTAGTAAGAACTCTAGCTGCTGCGTTTTGAACCAGCTGCAGTTTATTTATTAAGCGAGCAGGGCAACCACCCAGTAGAGCATTACAATAATCTAGCCTTGAGGTCATGAACGCATGAACTAACTGTTCAGCATTTTGCATTGAAAGCATGTGCCATATTTTAGATATATTTTTAAGATGGTAGAATGCAGTTTTACAGATGCTAGAAACGTGGCTTTCAAATGAGAGATTGGTATCAAAGAGCACACCCAGGTTCCTAACTGACGACGAGGACTTGACAGAGCAGCCATCGAGTGTTAGACAGTATTCTAGGTTACTACTTGTGGAGTTTTTTTGTCCAATGATTAAAAATTCAGTTTTTTTCTGAATTAAGTTGCAGGAAATTACTAGTCATCCAATTTTTTATATCAGCTATGCATTCTGTTAATCTTGTGAATCGGTAAGTTTCGTCAGGGCGTGAAGAAATATAGAGCTGAGTATCGTCGGCATAACAATGAAAATTAACGCCATGCTTCCTAATAATATCTCCCAGTGGTAGCATGTACAGGGTGAAAAGCAACGGTCCTAGCACTGAGCCCTGCGGTACTCCATACTGAACTTGTGTTCGGTGTGACATCTCTTCATTTACTGCTACAAACTGATAACGGTCAGATAAGTATGATTTAAACCATGCCAATGAAATTCCACTAATGCCAACATAATTTTCGAGTCTATTCAAAAGAATGTTGTGGTCGATAGTATCGAATGCAGCGCTAAGATCGAGTAACACTAATAGAGATATACAACCACGATCGGATGATAAGAGTAAATCATTTGTAACTCTAATGAGAGCAGTCTCAGTACTATGATACAGTCTAAATCCTGACTGGAAATCCTCACAGATACCATTTCTTTCTAAAAAGGAGCATAATTGTGAGGACACTGCCTTTTCTAGTATTTTTGACAGAAAGGGTAGATTTGGGATTGGCCTGTAATTGACTAATTTTGTAGGATCAAGTTGCGTTTTTTTAATAAGTGGTTTAATAATAGCCAACTTAAAAGTTTTCGGTACATATCCTAATGTCAAGGATGAATTAATGATATTAAGAAGAGGATCTATGACCTCTGGAAGCATCTCTTTTAGTAGTTTAGTCGGTATGGGGTCGAGCATACATGTTGTTGATTTTGATGATTTAACGAGTTTAGCCAATTCTTCTTCTCCTATAGCAGTGAATGAATGTAATTTTTCCTCAGTGACACTACAATGCACTGTCTGATGTGATACTGTAGCAGACGGCTGCATGGTTATAATTTTTTTCCTAATATTATCAATCTTACAAGTAAAGAAGTTCATAAAGTCATTACTGCTGTGCTGTTTACAAACATCAGAAGGTGAAGCTTTATCTTTGGTTAATTTAGCCACTGTATCGTATAAATACCTAGGGTTGTGTTTGTTTTCTTCTAAGAGAGTCGAGAAATAAGCAGATCTAGCAGTCTTTAGGGCCTTTCTGTATGCAATCATGCTCTCTTTCCACGAAATGCGAAAAACTTCTAGTTTTGTTTTCTTCCAGCTGCGCTCCATTTTTCTGGCTGCTGTTTTAAGGGCCCGGGTGTGCTCGTTGTACCACGGCGTTGGACTATTTTCTTTAATCTTCTTTAAGCGCCGGGGAGCAACTGTGTCTAAAGTGCTGTAAAAGAGAGAGTCAATAGTTTCTGTTGCAACATCGAGTTCCTCTAGGCTATCTGGGATGCTGAGGAGATGAAACTGATGAGGAAGATTATTTACAAAGAAATCTTTAGTCGCAGCAGTGATAGTCCTGCCATATTTGAAGCGAGGGGACGGCTTTGCAGCCTTTGCTAAATTAAGTGTACATGATACTAGGTAATGATCTGAGATGTCATCTCTCTGCTGCAGAATTTCAATGGTATCAACATTTATTCCATGTGACAGTATTAGGTCTAACGTATGATTACGGCGATGAGTGGGTCCTGACACGTGTTGCCTTACTCCAATAGAGTTTAGAATGTCTCTAAATGCCAATCTCAATGCGTCTTTTTCATTGTCTACATGGATATTAAAATCACCAACAATTAGGACTTTATCTGCAGCCAGTACTAACTCTGATAGAAAATCAGCAAATTCTGCAAATTTGTGTTTGTTAGTTTCATTTTCATGGACTGTTAGTTTGATTTAGTTTGTGTTCCTTTGAGTTTTCCCACCACTCATCAATTCCCATGGACACTAATCATCACAGCTGTTCGTCATCTATGTTATCACCATGTGTATATTAGTTCCTCGCTGTCACTCAGTGTTGGTCCGGTCTCGTTTACATTTATGTTTACCTGTGGATCATTATTAAATTTGTGTTTGAACTTTATTCATCATCTTCGTGCCTTCTTCAACACACCGTGACAGCGGTCATAAAAACTTGACGGATTCATTAAATATTTAAGAACAGTAATGATTATGTAATATGGTGCATGTATTTAGCAAAATGCTCCTCTCTAGAGTTATTTTTCTGGCTGACTATCAAATTTATGGTCAACGAATGGCTTTTCTGAGGTATAATGTTACGTGACATTGTTTGCAACACTGATTGAGCGATTACATGAGACATGACATGGATTTCGTTAAGTTGTACTGTGTCTTTCAACATATTTTCTGATTCATGTTTATTTCATTCTGTAGCCTAAAGTAGTAAAGAGGAAGGGACGATCGCGTTCACTCATGATCCGCGACAACTGTTGAAAAGTGACACACAGTCTTTGTTCAACTTTCTTTTCATAATATAAATAAATGCATAGCTTATATGCCTGTCCTGTAAGTTTGTGAATAAAAATGAAATTGTGAACGAAAACAGAAGCTATTAAATGTCTTATTATCAGTAAAATATGAAAATAGAAATGACGGATAATTATAGATTATGACAGAATTTTTACGATCCTGTCCGTCAAAATGACATTTAAACCAGATTTGTGCATGAACGCCATACTCACCATAGACAATGATTGTAGCCGTGGTGCTACGCCTCTTAGCAACGATGTTCTTAGCGACGCATGTGTAGTTAGCAGTGTCGGAAAGCCGTGCCTGTTTGATGATCAGGTTATGATCGATGGTGATGTAGAAATTCCGATCGTCTGCAGGATCGATAATCTCTTCGTTCTTCAGCCATTCCACCTGCACAGAGACAGAAATACGTTAGCGAAATGAGTGAAATCCATACGGCTGCACCTGATGGGCTGCTCAGGGACACGTAATATCAGGACGTCCTCATGCAACCTCTGCCCTGCACACGCATTCATCCTGCCTATGCTTCTGAAATTATCAAACATTTTAATTAGCTTCAAAGCTAACTCCTCAGGGCAACACTGACTCAGAGCTTGAGCAATTTTGTAAAACGATAGCACACATTTTAGAAAAAGAACATTGTGGAGACAATAAAAGGAAATTGCAAGCAGGCAAAAGACTTGAGGATATTTTTAGACAGTGTTTTAGACAGTTTAGACAAAAAAGGCCTGCTAATATCTCAAGAAACATTGAGGGAGAAACAGGAAGTGGCAGGTGGTTTATCCCGAAGAGTATATCAAACTTTTTTTTTTACAGAAATCATGCAATATAGTAACTTAATAAAATAAATAAAAAAGTAAATAAAAATAAACTGTATTTTTGATCAAATAAATGCAACCTTGGTGTCTTCTTGCAAAAACATAATTTTTTTTTTTGAATGTTAGTGTGTATATACCATATATACACTACTGTTCACGGGCCAGCCTTCGCTCCCCACGTGAATCAATGAGCCTTGGCCGCCCATGACCCTGTTGCCGGTTCACCACTGTTCCTTCCTTGAACCACTTTTGATAGATACTGACCACTGCAGATCGGGAACACCCCACAAGAGCTGCAGTTTTGGAGATGCTCTGACCCAGTCGTCTAGCCATCACAATTTGGCCCTTGTCAAACTCACTCAAATCCTTACGCTTGCCCATTTTTCCTGCTTCTAACACATCAACTTTGAGGACAAAATGTTCACTTGCTGCCTAATATATCACACCTAATAACAGGTGCCGTGATGAAGAGATAATCAGTGTTATTCACTTCACCTGTCAGTGGTCAAAATGTTATGCCTGATCGGTGTATATACTAGTGCTGTCAAAACGATTAATCGATACAGTTTGGAACAGCCAAGTCACTGATGCCTTAAAATGCTGCCTAGTTAGGCAGCTCACTAGGTTTTACAACAAAGATGCACATTTCTCCACATACAAAGATGAGAAGTCATCACCACTGCTGCTCAACAAGAGCGTAGCCTCACATTTCAATCTCTTTGCATATGCATCTGATGCATTAACACGAGTGAGACGCAGGCATTTGTGTTTGTGTGCGAGATCGTGTGTAAATGTGTGTCGCAGCGGTGTACCTGGAGGCTGCTGAGAGCTGGTCTGGAGGGAATAGGGTAAAAATATCACCCTCTCATTGGCTCAGCAGGGGGGAAAATCAACCAATCAGCTGCTCACGCTCTCCAGCTGTGACAAACGCGGCGCCCACATTATCACTCGCGCATGCATTTTATCTCACTGCATCTAGGAAAGGTAACCCAAATCCCAGCTGTCAAACTAAACCCTTAGACTACTGTATTCAGTCCTATTGTCAACTCAACACGCATGCACGCACACATTTTTTTTACCTTTCACATACATATCTTTCTACAATAGCATCATAAAATGAGCGCCTTCACGATCCTTCAGGTTTAGGCTTCTAAACACACACACCCTTGTATGTGATAGTTGTTCTCAATATGCTCATATTGCCATCACGCTGTGCTTGTTAGAGAGCATATTGCTGTATACAACACCTGTTTCAAATATTTGTCATTAGTCTGCCTGAATCAAGCTCAGAACATACAGAATTCTGAAGAGGTAAAACATGAGAGCACACATACATTCGGGTCCAAAAGTAGTGGAAATAATACACAGAAAAAAGGTTAATGAATGTAAAATAAAAGACAAATATACAGCACTAATTATAGATCACTAATGAATGTAAGGCCTGTTTACACCTGGTATTAAGATGCGTTTTGGTCGATCGGATCACAAGTGGATGACACTAAATACAGGTGTAAACGGGGTCTAAACCGTTTTGAGCTTGTCCACTTTCGACCCCTTCCAGAGGTAGTCAAACAGCTACAAAAGACCGTCTTCTCTCCTCCTACTGTCAGGGGTAAGTGGGTAGAAAAGGGAGCGAGGACTCAATTGCAGGAAGGTGAAGCATTTATTAACAATAAAATAAAACAAACACAAATGAACTCCCACGAGGGGGAAAAAACCAAACCATAAATACCAAAACACTGGGGGGCAGAACATGTAGCACAACGGGGAACAGAGGACATCAAACAACAATCCAGCACAGGACTGCAGACACAAGGAGACTATAAGGGTAACAAATTAAGCAGGAGATGAGGGAAAACAGGTGGGGCCAATTAAACAATAACCAGATAACAAGATGGGCGGGGTGACAAGAGACCAGAGACATGACATCATACCAAAACATGACAAACACACCACATGTGCTACACAGGACTAGACAGACATGTGACACCTACTGACCTAATGCATAAACATTATGGGAAGCACACTAGCCAGACAGGATTCAAACTTTGTCGGCTGGAGACCTAAGTTTGGTTTGAAGACAAAATATGTACCACGCACCATGTTCACTCACAATTCCTGATTTCTAACACACACTCACAGCGTTCGGCTGGTCTTGTGGCTGTCAGAGCAGAAACGAAAGCTGATGCTCTCTGTGTGTTAATCTGCCATCTCCGGACGTGTTCATATGTAAATTGCGTGAGCTTATTTCGTCCATTAGATCAAAAGATTTGAAAAAGCCCATACATTTACCGGCCCATAGACCCTCCCCTTGAAGAAATCAGGACAGAAATGGTTGAAAGTGGGCAAAAGAGATGGATTAAAACATCAGGTGTAAACGGGAATGTGTCTCCCTCATCTACTTGTGATCCGATCGACTAAAACGCATCTTAATACCAGGTATAAACAGGGCCTAAGAAAAAGTAAGGAGAACATAACACCGAACCAAAACACAAACCCCCCCCCCAGCTTTTATGACATATATTTTGCAGCTGAACTTACCAAACATACAAAACGATGCTGTGTGTTGGGCTAAATGCTCTTGTATGTGCGTACATATGATGGTATTTTTACCACTTGAGAACTCACGAAGAGCTTTTAAAAAGTGTAAAGGAGTTAAAACAGTGGCAGGGATTCCTCCGTTAAGGCTGGCACACACTAAAAGATTTTTAAAATCTTATCAGATTTACAAAACGTGAGAGACCACAAACATGACGATAAAAAAATAAAAAAATAGATTTAACAGTTTTGTTCCTATAGAGCGTGGAGTGTCGTGATGTGACCAAAACAGCACAACACACACTAACAGATTCAATTCACAAACAACCAGAGTCCAGACTGTGAACACGGGAAATCTCGCAAAATCTCTCGCGGTCAAATGTGACTTTAGAGTAAACAAACATGGCGGACAACGGGCAAGAAGAAATTTCGTTTAGAAGTCCTTTGTCCGTGCTGAGTTCATAATTCAGTCAAACTGCACCAGAGTTGGTTTGGAAGCGGGCCGAGACCCCCTGAACATCTGGGTCTCGTCCACTTGTTTGGTGCTCACCAGGGTTTGAGCGCTAACAGAGCAATCGCACCAGAGCTGGTTTTAATTGAACCAAACCTGCTAAGTGTAAACACACCCTTAGTTTTAGTTAATTATAATAACTAAAGGAATTATGCTTAAAATGAGATGGTTTTCCAACAGTACTGAAGTAGTTTCCATCAAAGTTATTATAATGAACTAAAACTAAGGGTGTGTTCACACTTGGCAGGTTTAATTCATTTGCATTCTTTCACATTGGTGTGCTATCATCACTATATTACTATTGCTCAAAATTAAGGAAGTATGGACTCAAATAAACCCTAAAATGTAACTTTATTACATAACTTGTTCCATATCACTTGTGCTGCAGACATGAATGATTCCTCTATACAGTGGGGAGAAAAAGTATTTGATACACTGCCGATTTTGCAGGTTTGCCCACTTACAAAGCATGTAGAAGTCTGTAATTTTTATCATAGGTACACTTCAACTGTGTATCCAACAAAAATCCAGAAAATCACATTGTATGATTTTTAAGTAATTAATTTGCATTTTATTGCATGACATAAGTATTTGATACATCAGAAAAGCAGAACTTAATATTTGGTACAGAAACCTTTGTTTGCAATTACAGAGATCATACGTTTCCTGTAGTTCTTGACCAGGTTTGCACACACTGCAGCAGGGATTTTGGCCCACTCCTCCATACAGACCTTCTCCAGATCCTTCAGGTTTCGGGGCTGTCGCTGGGCAATACGGACTTTCAGCTCCCTCCAAAGATTTTCTATTGGGTTCAGGTCTGGAGACTGGCTAGGCCACTCCAGGACCTTGAGATGCTTCTTACGGAGCCACTCCTTAGTTGCCCTGGCTGTGTGTTTCGGGTCGTTGTCATGCTGGAAGACCCAGCCACGACCCATCTTCAATGCTCTTACTGAGGAAAGGAGGTTGTTGGCCAAGATCTCGCGATACATGGCCCCATCCATCCTCCCCTCAATACGGTGCAGTCGTCCTGTCCCCTTTGCAGAAAAGCATCCCCAAAGAATGATGTTTCCACCTCCATGCTTCACGGTTGGGATGGTGTTCTTGGGGTTGTACTCATCCTTCTTCTTCTTCCAAACACGGCGAGTGGAGTTTAAACCAAAAAGCTCTATTTTTGTCTCATCAGACCACATGACCTTCTCCCATTCCTCCTCTGGATCATCCAGATGGTCATTGGCAAACTTCAGACGGGCCTGGACATGCGCTGACTTGAGCAGGGGGACCTTGCGTGCACTGCAGGATTTTAATCTATGACGGCGTAGTGTGTTACTAATGGTTTTCTTTGAGACTGTGGTCCCAGCTCTCTTCAGGTCATTGACCAAGTCCTGCCGTGTAGTTCTGGGCTGATCCCTCACCTTCCTCATCATCATTGATGCCCCACGAGGTGAGATCTTGCATGGTGCCCCAGACCGAGGGAGATTGACCGTCATCTTGAACTTCTTCCATTTTCTAATAATCACGCCAACAGTTGTTGCCTTCTCACCAAGCTGGTTGCCTATTGTCCTGTAGCCCATCCCAGCCTTGTGCAGGTCTACAATTTTATCACTGATGTCCTTACACAGCTCTCTGGTCTTGGCCATTGTGGAGAGGTTTGATTGAGTGTGTGGACAGGTGTCTTTTATAGAGGTAACGAGTTCAAACAGGTGCAGTTAATACAGGTAATGAGTGGAGAACAGGAGGGCTTCTTAAAGAAAAACTAACAGGTCTGTGAGAGCTGGAATTCTTACTGGTTGGTAGGTGATCAAATACTTATGTCATGCAAAAAAATGCAAATTAATTATTTAAAAATCATACAATGTGATTTTCTGGATTTTTGTTTTAGATTCCGTCTCTCACAGTTGAAGAGTACCTATGATAAAAATTACAGACCTCTACATGCTTTGTAAGTAGGAAAACCTGTCAAATCGGAAGTGTATCAAATACTTGTTCTCCCCACTGTATCTCAATGCTTTTGCATTCCTCTTGGAAACATTGCGTTTGCTCGCAAAGAACTCAAAAGTTTTTTGAGCAAACAAAGTTTCTCAGGGCAACGCAAAGCATTTGCGAGGATGCAAAAGCATCGACATCAAATTTTTACTCCCAGCTCCGTAGACGGACAACAAAAAATGGGCAAAAAACTACTGTCAATTGAAGGAGACATGGGAAAACGCCACTCATAGTACGAATGATGTAAGGATGTACAAATGTTAGTACAAATGATGTAAGGATGCAGTTTTGATGTCTTTATTACTACTCTAAAATAACAAAACTCAATGAATAAAATGTGTGCCCAAACTTTTGATGAGCAGATGACCTGACACCTGTGTAAACTGTATGTTTCTAGTGCACTCTCTCAGCCCGGGTTTGAGCGTGACTGACATTTCGTCCTTATCTCTCACTGCCATGTCTCTGTGAAGCTCACATTCGGCCCAATCACGGCTGTTTCTGGACGGGCTGATTTCTCTCTGCAGGGACTCGTCTGCTGATCAGGATGAAAGAGGCAGAGAGGCACTCTTCACGCACCTGCTCATTTTCTCCTGTTGGTGTTTACCGCCAGAACAGAGTTCCTGTGCCCGCCGGGCAAACGCAGAATCAACAACCAAACTCACGCAAACACACACACACAGAGACTGAAAGCAAAACCAATCAGAAAGTTTTGTGAAATATTTAAATATCTCTCAGATAATTGCTTTTTCCTCGTGCCAGAATAGATGTGTGTATTTATGTGTCTATGTGTAGGTGATGGATATTTGATTTTTCAAAATAAACACTCTCGCCATCAAGGAGAAGTATGATTTAGGATGGAATATACTGATCTGATGATTGGGAAACGAGCAAATGTGTAAATGTAAGTGTGAAGGTCTAAACAACGTTAATGGCATCATTGGGGAGTAATGAGTGACACCTCTGTAGTTTTACTGTTTTGCCAAGTCTCATACGACACTCTAGACACACCAGAAATATCAAGGGGTGCTATAAATTGTAATGACAGAAAGAGGAATTTACAGAATTTTAATTCAAAGTAATTCAACACAGGTAATGCATTCTGGCAAATGACCTGTTCTTCCACCCTGGTCCACAAAAGTTAGTTTATTAAATATTATGAAATATATAAACTTAATACAAATGTACAAATATCTGAATGAATGATATCTAGAATGATAGATAGAGAGAACGATAGAGAGAACGATAGACAGACAGACAGACAGATAGACAGATAGATAGACAGACAGATAGATAGATAGATAGATAGATAGATAGATAGATAGATAGATAGACTATATTGTCAAAAGTTTTGGGACGCCTGACTTTACATGCACATGAACTTTAAATGACATCCCATTCTTAATCCGTAGGGTTTAATATGGAGTTGGCCCACCCTTTGCAGCTATAACAGCTTCAACTCTTCTGGGAAGGCTTTCCACAAGGTTTAGGAGTGTGTTTATGGGAATTTTTGACCATTCTTCTAGAAACGCATTTGTGAGGTCAGGCACTGATGTTGGACGAGAAGGCCTGGCTTGCAGTCTCCGCTCTAATTCATCCCAAAGGTGTTCTGACGGGTTGAGGTCAGGACTCTGTGCAGGCCAGTCAAGTTCCTCCACACCAAACTCGCTCATCCATGTCTTTATGGACCTTGCTTTGTGCACTGGTCCGCAGTCATGTTGGAACAGGAAGGGGCCATCCCCAAACTGTTCCCACAAAGTTGGGAGCATGAAATTGTCCAAAATGTCTTGGTATGCTGAAGCATTAAGAGTTCCTTTCACTGGAACTAAGGGGCCAAACCCAACACCTGGAAAGCAACCCCACACCATAATCCCCCCTCCACCAAACTTTACACTTAGCACAGTGCAGTCAGGCAAGTACCGTTCTCCTGGCAACCGCCAAACCCAGAATCGTCCATTGGATTGCCAGACAGAGAAGCGTGATTGGTCACTCCAGAGAACACGTCTCCACTGCTCTAGAGTCCAGTGGCGGCGTGCTTTACACCATTGCATCCGACGCTTTGCATTGCACTTGGTGATGGAAGGCTTGGATGCAGCTGCTTGGCCATGGAAACCCATTCCATTAAACTCTCTACGCACTGTTCTTGAGCTAATCTGAAGGCCACACGAAGTTTGGAGGTCTGTAGCTATTGACTCTGCAGAAAGTTGGCGACTTCTGCGCACTGTGCGCCTCAGCATTCGCTGACCCCGCTCTGTGATTTTACGTGGCTGAGTTGCTGTTGTTCCCAATTGCTTCCATTTGTTATAATACCACTAACAGTTGACCGTAGAATATTTAGTAGTGAGGAAATTTCACGAATGGACTTATTGCACAGGTGGCAACCTATCACGGTACCACGCTTGAATTCACTGAGCTCCTGAGAGCGACCCATTCTTTCACAAATGTTTGTAGAAGCGTCTGCATGCCTAGGTGCTTGATTTTATACACCTGTGGCCATGGAAGTGATTGGAACACCTGAATTCAATGATTTGGAGGGGTGTCCCAATACTTTTGGCAATATAGTGTAGATAGAACGATAAAATGATAGAACGAAAAACGATAGAACAATAGAACGCACAATAGAAAGAATGACAGACAGACAGACAGACATATAAAGATAAATAGATAGATAGATAGATAAAACGATTGATACGTAGATAGATAGATGTAATAAATTAGGTGATTCAGTAAGCAATTGCTCTTTATGTCTTCCTTTCCATTTCAAATTTCAAATACTCTCCTGTGTGTCACGGCCAATTCCGTTCAAGCTCACTCACAGCTCACATTCTTCAATTCTGAAGTTTTCTCAACCCTGGAATGCAGGTATCTGAATATTATCAGTGAAATCTGAGGTTGTTTTATGCTGTATAAACACACTCTCACACACATGACCAGCAATATACAGAAAGTTCATTCAAATATTTGCTGAAGTTCTTCTCAGCTGAACTCCAGGTGTGAGGCCCAAGAGCACAATAACAGCTCTAATTTTGAAGCCTCCCAAACCTTTTTAAACCCACAGATCTTCCGAAAGGAAACCTGCGTCCTTTCATGAGCACTAAAGATTGCACACGGTCTCATTGTGAATTCAAGCAAGAGTCGTCGAGCCCTCGCAATCAAGAAACGTTCCATAGGGGAAATGAAGTGGGCGGCTGTAATATATAGGCTTCAGTGAAGGTACATGAGTCTGAGCTC
This sequence comes from Coreius guichenoti, assembly GCA_039654105.1. NCBI lineage: Eukaryota > Metazoa > Chordata > Actinopteri > Cypriniformes > Gobionidae > Coreius > Coreius guichenoti. Next base: position 5,212,022 of record CM077169.1, on the reverse strand, counting down.
TCACCAGAGGCCTGTAAGAACTCACCAACGCCGCTGAAGTGCTCTACATCTGTGCTAAGTGGGCTATCGTGAATTATGCAGCTTATTCAGCGATTGCACTGATGATTGGCGTGTGAACCACTGCTACTGTAATCTCACACACCTGAACCGCTTTATTCAGCAATGCTGGATGACTTCATGCAGAGCACTGAAGAAACTGATGGAGAGTTTGAGTGTAATGAGAGAAATAATTCAACTCGGCTAAAACTTCTGCCTAGGATATAGATAGAACGATAGAACGATAGGAACAATAGATCGACAGACAGACAGACAGAATGATAGAACGATAGACGGACGGACGGACGGACGGATAGATCTATCTCAGCTAAAACTTCTGTATGATATTGTCATGCACCATACATAGTCATATCTGATAAAATATTAAAAACAATTCTTAAGGATGGATAATGCAAGCTGACGTCCTCATTTAAGCTTTCCGTCAATCTGTCTCAGTCTTTGTTCTGTCTGTCTCTCTATAGAATAACACTCCAGCTGTGGAGGATATGAAGCACAGGTCAACGCTGTTATTACAGATCCCTGGAATTTACTCTCACCTTGAGTTCAAACAAACGCAGTGGATGAAACACACACACACACACACACACCCTTCAAGAAAGAAAGTCATACATGTTTGGAACGACATTTGGGCGAAGAAATGACGACAGATTTTTCATTTTAGTGAAAAATGTACTTTTATTTGTGAACCTTTATGCCGCTCTTAGTTTAATCTTCTATCTAATCCGAATACATCACAATAAATCATATTGGTTCATCTGGAAATAATGTGTTTCGAACAATCATGCCAGGCCACATTGAGCTGGTTTCTTTTGTATCTACAGAAAGACAGAGAGAAAGATAGTAAATGTAGAATCGGTTTATATCTCTTTCATCTTTCTGTGATCAGACGCCGCGGCTGACAGCCTCCTCCAGCAGTGTCGTCTGCGGGCCGAGGTGTGTGTGTGTGTGACACCGATATTTGAGGAACGCTGTGAAGAGATTTTTCTATTTTCACAGAGAACAGACAGAGCGATTCTTCCTGGAATTCTCTCAGCTGGAAGAACTCTTTTCATGAACTTCTTTGAGAAACAAAACATTCATTAAAAGATCACTGAGAAACGAAGCCTGCTATTATAAGAAAGTAAAATGATTTAAATCCAGTGCTCGTTTTTTAACAACAACTAGAATATAATACTATGGAACTATGGAATATTATAAAATAAATTCATATATTTAATTACTGATTTAATTAAAGTTTTTAATGTTGTTTGTATGTCTATGTGGTGTTTTTAATATGCTTTAAAGGGGACATATCATGAAAATCTGACTTTCCTGTGTTTAAGTGCTATAATTGGGTCCCTGGTGCATCTACCAACCCAGAAAACGTGAAAAAGGACAATCCAGTAACTTGTTTTGGTAAGCCGTTCTCTGTAAGCATGTAAAAAAAACGAGCCGCTCAGATTTCTCTCCCCTTCTGATGTAGGAAGGGGATCTATTATAATATTACCGCCCCTTAATCTGCACGTTTCCACCCACGACGCTGACAGACTGCCCAGTATTAGCATAGTTTCCTCCCTCAGCCAGTTGTACACTGTCCGCCATTTTCTCCACGCTCGAGCAACTGTAGCGACATCAATATCTTGTAAGCAATGCTGATGCATTGCCTGAACGAGGGACAATTCAAGGCAGGTTTTGCTAAAAAGTTAAAGCTCAAGGATGGATCAGTACCAACTGTTCGTGATCCAGCTTACAGTCTCTGGAGCGATACTAGTCACGGCAGTAATGAAAGGGAGAGCGCGCACTTTATTACAGCTCATCAGAGTTGTTTTATGGATATAAAGTTTACCAGTTTATTAAGCACCCCCTGAAAAGGTCTGTATATATTTGTTTACTGTTAGTTGTAAGGAGTGTTTTTGTGTAATTCGCTGTGTGTGCTGATGATAATGCAAGGGAGAGAGAGAGAGTTTATGTATAAGACTTTAATGTACATTTCTTGTAGGGGAGAGTGGGGTAAGATGAGCCATATTTTACTTATGTTGTCCTCAAGATAAGATAAAATAAGACAGAAGTACAATGAAAGTATCTAAAGTAACTTCAGGATGTTTGCTATCATTTTAAATGATCAGAATGCATCTATGACAAAGGGTTCTTATAAAAAAAGTGTTCCTGTGGCTCAATTTACCCCAGGTCAGGGATAAGTTGATCCAAGTCAGTGGGTAAGTTGCACCATCTGGGTGTAAACGGACCATCTAACTGAATCTGAATCAAACCTATGTGAAATTGTAAAGATAATTTACCTCTTTTAAAAACACCTTCAATAGTCAAATTTCCTTTTACAAATAGTCATATTTCTTTTCTTAAAGCTAATTTAAACAACATAAAACCAACCAAATGTAATCCCTCCTGTTTGAACTGCCCGCTCCAAGCGGGACTGGGTCTGCTGGCATGAGAGTCAGACGCTCTAACAAGGAGGCTAAAGGCTGCCACCTCTAGTGTCAGTTGCTAGAGCGTCTCTTGAGATCAGAGGAGTGAGGTTTACTCGCACAGCGACTACTAGCTGGCCTCCGTTACTAAAATGAAGTTGAAATTTCAATATCTTTAATTGTTTGCATTTCTGAAACAATATGTTGAACACCAAAGTTGTAACCGTCCCAAAAACAGACTAAACAGAGTTTGAGTAAAATTAAATTAAAATTAAATAAAATCAAAACTGAATTAGAATGAATGAATGAATGTCATTGAAACTAATAAACATTTTAGTCAAAAGGTTCTTGGCATGGTAGTTTTTTAGGGACTACAGGTGGAAAGATATATATGATTAAGCATCTTCTGGTTCTTATCAGAGAAGGATTTGCTGTACTTGTACATTGTTCCTATCAAACAAACTCAAACTAAATTTTTGTTTAAAGAAAGTTATAAACTAAACCAGTTGTGTAACATTATATTGAAATTATACCAGTTTATACTTCAGAGATTTAACTTAACTACAGTGCCTTATGGTAGGGTTAGGGAAGTTAAAACGCTGGCTCAATTTACCCCACAGCATTTGGCTCACTTTGCCCCATAGCTGCCATTTTGGATTAAACTAGCTAGCTTACCAATTCAGGCTAATATTTAGCTAAATTATTTGCATGGTTTTATATATTACTAAATCACCAATATGGATCATAAATATTTTAGACCTGCACAAATTTGCTTTGATATAACATCCATTACATCTGTTATGCTAAAATTTTACTTTGACAAGCCAAAAACAGTTTTTAAAGTTATTGGGTGCCTTCCACTCCTCCCATGTGCTTCTCATTTTCACAGTCTGGCAGAAATGATGAGTGGTTCCAAAATATATGGTCACATGACAATAAAAGTGTACAGTTGCCAAGATAAAGGGGGTGGGTCAACTTACCCACTGGCGAAAACAGACGCTTCATCTTTTGTGTGAAGTACAATAAAATTCATCAGTAAAGTTCATTCGGACAGGTTCCGCTACAACATGCTTGTACTAATAGTGGATAAAAGCAAGATGGCAACATTAGTTTCATTCTGGTTTTAACTTAATTCAACTATACCTGTTCTATCTCCATGCAGCAGATATTCTCTGGCTCTGTAGGCATTATTATCAGACTCCGGTTTGAGCTGAACACCGTTAGTTTTTGACATGTTCTGTTGTTGTTTTTGCACGAGCAATTGAAGCTCCGCCCTCTTCTTGAAAGAACAGACAGGGAGCACCAGCTCGTTTGCATTTAAGGGGACATACACAAAAACTGTGTGTTTTTGCTCACCCCAAACAAGTGGCAATTTTAACAGGCTATAAAACATGATCTGTGGGGTATTTTGAGCTAAAACTTCACATACACACTCTGGGGACATCAGAGACTTATTTTACATCTTGTAAAAAGGGGGATAATATGTCCCCTTTAAGACAAACCATGTGCAAATTCATAAGTCAACACCATTGCTGAGTATTTTCTCTTTAAAACTGCAGTGAAAATAAGATGGTTTGAAATTCGCTGGTGTTTCTGACGTCACAAACTACCTTGTAACCAATCACATCAATGTGTGGGCGGGCTTTAGCATATCGTTAACTGCTCTGAAGCAGGGGAGTCTCAACAGAAGCCATGTTATCCCTGTATATTTTTCTGTTGATATGAAACATCATGTATATTTAGCAATATAGCAGGTGAACTATGTACAGTCATGGTCAGAATTATTGGCACCCCTGGTAAATATGATCAAATATGGCTGTAAAAACAAATCTGCATTGTTTATCCTTTTGATCTATCATTCAGAAAATTTGCAAAAATCTAACCTTTCATTGAAGTAGAAGAATGGAAAGTCGGGGGAAAAATCACATTATGAAATAAATGTTTTTCTCCAAAACACGTTGGCCACAGTTATTGGCAATATAATTTAAAATATCTCTGAAATACAGTGGGGAGAACAAGTATTTGATACACTGCCGATTTTGCAGGTTTGCCCACTTACAAAGCATGTAGAAGTCTGTAATTTTTATCATAGGTACACTTCAACTGTGAGAGACTGAATCTAAAACAAAAATCCAGAAAATCACATTGTATGATTTTTAAATAATTAATTTGCATTTTATTGCATGACATAAGTATTTGATCACCTACCAACCAGTAAGAAATCCGGCTCTCACAGACCTGTTCGTTTTTCTTAAAGAAGCCCTCCTGTTTTCCACTCATTACCTGTATTAACTGCACCTGTTTGAACTCGTTACCTGTATAAAAGACACCTGTCCACACACTCAATCAAACAGACTCCAATCTCTCCACAATGGCCAAGACCAGAGAGCTGTGTAAGGACATCAGGGATAAAATTGTAGACCTGCACAAGGCTGGGATGGGCTACAGGACAATAGGCAAGCAGCTTGGTGAGAAGGCAACAACTGTTGGCGCAATTTTTAGAAAATGGAAGAAGTTCAAGAGCACGGTCAATCTCCCTCGGTCTGGGGTACCATGCAAGATCTCACCTCGTGGGGCATCAATGATCATGAAGAAGGTGAGGGATCAGCCCAGAACTACATGGCAGGACCTGGTCAATGACCTGAAGAGAGCTGGGACCACAGTCTCAAAGAAAACCATTAGTAACACACTACGCCGTCATGGATTAAAATCCTGCAGCGCACGCAAGTTCCCCCTGCTCAAGTCAGCGCATGTCCAGGCCCGTCTGAAGTTTGCCAATGACCATCTGGATGATACAGAGGAGGAATGGGAGAAGGTCATGTGGTCTGATGAGACAAAAATAGAGCTTTTTGGTCTAAACTCCACTCGCCGTGTTTGGAGGAAGAAGAAGAATGAGTACAACCCCAAGAACACCATCCCAACCGTGAAGCATGGAGGTGGAAACATCATTCTTTGGGGATGCTTTTCTGCAAAGGGGACAGGACGACTGCACCGTATTGAGGGGAGGATGGATGGGGCCATGTATCGCGAGATCTTGGCCAACAACCTCCTTCCCTCAGTAAGAGCAATGAAGATGGGTCGTGGCTGGGTCTTCCAGCATGACAACGACCCGAAACACACAGCCAGGGCAACTAAGGAGTGGCTCCGTAAGAAGCATCTCAAGGTCCTGGAGTGGCCTAGCCAGTCTCCAGACCTGAACCCAATAGAAAATCTTTGGAGGGAGCTGAAAGTCCGTATTGCCCATCGACAGCCCCGAAACCTGAAGGATCTGGAGAAGGTCTGTATGGAGGAGTGGGCCAAAATCCCTGCTGCAGTGTGTGCAAACCTGGTCAAGAACTACAGGAAACGTATGATCTCTGTAATTGCAAACAAAGGTTTCTGTACCAAATATTAAGTTCTGCTTTTCTGATGTATCAAATACTTATGTCATGCAATAAAATGCAAATTAATTACTTAAAAATCATACAATGTGATTTTCTGGATTTTTGTTTTAGATTCCGTCACTCACAGTTGAAGAGTACCTATGATAAAAATTACAAACCTCAACATGCTTTGTAAGTGGGCAAACCTGCAAAATCGGCAGTGTATCAAATAATTGTTCTCCCCACTGTATATTCCCATTAATATTTTTTTTTAGCACACCAGGGTGACTAGGAACATGAAATTGTCCAGCTATGATGTCTTGTTCCACAGGAGTATAAATATGAGGAAACACAAAGGCCACATCACAATGAGTAAAGCCAAAGAATATAGTTCGGATGTGCAGCAAAAGATTGTTGAGCTTCACAAAATAGAAAGTGGCTGTAGGAAAATAGCTAAAGCATTGAAAATTCCCATTTCCACCATCAGGGCAATAATTAAGAAGTCCCAATCAACTAAAGATGTTACGAATCTGCCTGGAAGAGGACGTGTGTCTATATTGTCTTAATGCAAGGCGAGGAAGAGAGTTTGAGTGGCCAAAGACTCTCCAAGGATCACAGATGGAGAATCGCAGAGATTAGTTGAGTCTTGGGGTCAGAAAGCCTAAAAAAAAAAAAAAAAAAAAAAAAAAAAAAAAAAAAAAAAAATCAAACAACCCCTACATCACCTCATGTTGTTTGGGAGGGATTCAAGAAAAATCCTTCTTGCTCATCCAGAAACAAACTCCAATATATTCAGTTGTCAGACACGACTGGAAATTCAAAAGGGACCTGGTTCAGTGGTCAGATGAAACTATAAAAAGAGCTTTTTGGCAGCAAACCCACCAGATGGCTTTGGTGCAAGCAGGGATAAAAAGTACCCCATGCCCACGGTTAAAAATACCGCTGGATCTTTAATGTTGTGGGCCTATTTTTTTGCTGGAGGTCCTGGACATCTTGTTCAGATACATGGTATCATGGATTCTAGCAAATACCAACAGATAAAAAAATCAAAACCTGACGGCCTCTGCTAGAAATCTTATAATGGGCCATGGTTGGATCTTCCATCAGGACAACGATCCAAAACAAACATCAAAATCAACACACAAATGTGTCACTGAGCACAAAATGAAGCTTCTGCCATGACCATCCCAGTCCCCTGACCTGAACCCTATAGAAAATGAGTGATGAACTGAAGAGAAGAAGCACCAACATGGATCTGGGAATCTGAAGGATCTGGAGAGATTCTGTATGGAGGAATGGTCTCTGATCTCTTGTCAGGTGTTCCCCAAACTCATCAGGCATTATAGAACAAGACTCAGAGCTGTTATATTGGCAAAAGGAGGTTGCAAAAAGTATTTAATAAAAGGGTGCCAATAATTGTGGCCAACGTGTTTTGGAGAAAAGCATTTATTTCATAATGTGATTTACCCCCCACTTTCAATTCTTTTACTTCAATGAAAGGTTAGATTTTTATGAATTTTTTCAATAAAAGATAAAAAGGATACACGATGCAGATTTATTTTTACAGCCATCTTTGATCATATTTACCAGGGGTGCCAATAATTCTGACCATGACTGTATATGATGTATATTACGATGTTATGATGAACTATGATGTTCAAAGAGTTTCTAAGGACGCTGATTTTTAGAAGGCAGACTGAGATGGCGACCGGGAACATAGTTTGTGTAACATTAGCAACACATTATTAGCTGTTTGATAACGTAGTCAAGCAAAAGGCTAATCATATAATTAATTCCCATTATGTGTCTGACATTGTAAAGAGCGATACCATTGTGCAGCGTTTACTACAGTAACTTGAGTAAAGTTGACTGAGTGGGTCTCTGAGCTGGTGTGAGTGAGTGAAGGCGGGGATAATTTGCATATTCATGGTTCCCCGTATACTAAATGAAGCAAGGGTGTAGAGTTACATTCAAGCTATTTTAAGGCATGAAGAAATTTTTTCCACAGGATTTTTTTTTAAAATATGTCATTTTTTGTGATCAAAGATGTTTTAAGGGATAAAATTATTGACTACTTTGATAATTTATTGATTAAAAAAATTCAATATGAGATTTCTGAAACACCCAATGGTGCAACTTGGACACATCATCAGTGACAAACCCAGGGTCATAGGATGTTTTGGGTCTTAGATCATCAGACACCCTTGTCTCGGCAACCCAGCCTACTTGAATCAGTCCAAGTAGTGCACTACCCCATGGATCACCCCTCTTGATCCACAGCTACCTTGATGCTTTTTCCGCAGCTTCTGTGATGTTCTTGGTGGCTCTTCTTCTTCTTGCGCTCATGGGCCTCCGCTATCCGGTCTTCCCAAAGGACAGTAAGTTCCAACATGACCACTTGCTTGGAACAGTCAGATGTTCCAAGCCAGACCAAATCTGGCCTGAGTGTCATCCTTGCAATGTTTTCCGGAAACCTCAGCTGCTTCCCTAGGTCAACCTTCAGCTGCCAATCACAAGCTGAGGCTAGCAGTTGAGGCCCTGGGCTCCACCTGAGGTTTCTCTCCTGCCCTGACAAAGGCCATGTTATACCTTAGTGGGAGCTGATGTTTGCTCTGTTGGATTGCAATGCAGATGGTGTCTGCCTTCAGCACCTGGTCATGGCACCACCTGTACCTCCTCTCTCCCCAGCTCAAGATGTGCTCTAAGGAACCTCTTGCCAGGCACAGTGGGGATGCTGGGATATTAGCTAAACCAGTGAGCGACAGTTCTGTGGGTGAAAATGACTTGTTGATGCCAGAGGTCAGAGGAGAATTACCAGACTGGTTCAGCTGATAGAAAGTCAACAGTAACTCAAATAAGAACTCATTACAACTGAGATCTGCAGAAGAGCATCTCTGAATGCACAACAATCTCTGAACGCTCAACACATCTAAACTTGAAGCAGACGAGCTACAGCAGCAGAAGACACACACCGGTGCCACTCCTGTCAGCTGAGAAAAGGAAACTGAGGCTACAATTCACACCGGCTCACCAAAACTGGACAGTAGAAGATTGGAAAACCGTTGCCCGGTCTGATGAGTCTGGATTTCTGGAGTCCTGCATTCAGATGGTAGGGTCAGAATTTGCTGAAAACAACATGAAAGCATGGATCCATCCTGTCTTGTATCAGTGGTTCAGGCAGCTGGTGCTGTAATGGTGTCAGGGATGTTTTCTTGGCACATTTTGGGCTTCTTGAGCATTGTTTAAATGCCACAGCCGACCTGAGTATTGTTGCTGAGCATGTCCATCCCTTTATGACCACAGTGTACTCATCTTCTGATGGCTACATCCAGCAGGATAATGCACCATGTCATAAAGCTCAAATCCTCTCAAACATGACAGTGAGTTCACTAAACTCAACCGGCCTCCAAAGTCACCAGATCTCAATTTAATAGAGCAGCTTTGGGATGTGGAGGAACAGTAGATTTGGTAATGATTCAACCAGGATTGTTTCTAGCACCTTGTTGATTCAATGCCAAGAAGAATTGAGGCAGTTCAGAAGGCAAAATGGGGTCCAACCCGGTACTAACAAGGTGTACCTAATAAAGTGGCAGGTGAGTGTGTGTATATGTTCAGTACTGGACTGAAATATCCATAAGTGTGATTATAGGACTTTCAACAAGATATATATATATATATATATATTGTTCAAAGTCCTAAAATCACACTTATAAATATTTTAGTCCAGTCCATCATTTTATTTACAAAAAATAAGATTAATTTTAAACTAAGAAAGTAAATATGATCAGCTTTGATTTATTTATGTGAATACTGTATTCATCTGTTTCTATAATCATCTGTGTCAGTAGATTATTAGTGTAACAAGCACACAATGCTCTCAAACACACTAAACTGACCTATCACAAACCGGCACAACACGCACGCACACACACACACACACACACACACACACACACACACACACACACACACACAGTAGCTTGTGTTACTGTCTTCCTGGCATTAGCAGTCTCATTAACATAATTGGCACTATTGCTGTTGTTAATTAAGTCAGTGAAACTACCAGTTGACAGGCCCACACACACATACACACTGTTTCTGTATCCCACAATGCAATGCATCTGACCTGACCTTCTGTTTCTAGTGTGATGGATAAACCAGAAAAAAAATATCACAAGTTATATATAGACACACACTACCATTCAAAAGTTTGGGGTCGATAAGATTTGTTTAATGTTTTAATAGAAAGCGTCTTATGCTCTCCAAGGCTGCATTGAGTTTATTAAAAATACAGTAAAAACAGTAATATTGGGAAATATTACTATTTAAAATAACTGTTTTCTATTCAAATATATTGGAAAATGTAATTTATTCCTGTGCTCAAAGATGGATTTTCATTACTCCAGTCTTCAGTGTCACATTATCCTTCAGAAATCATTCTAATATGCTGATTTGCTGCTGAAGCATTTCTTATTATTAAATACATGTCAAGTATTAATTTCTTTAACTTTTTGAACAATATATTATCTGCAGACTTGAATCTGATTTGACATCAGAGTTCACAGTAAGCCTCACTCTCATGCTCTGCCCTGTCTATCTCTCTATACTGTGGATTAAATGCAGCTACAGCTTAACAGAGTAAACTGCAGCGTCCATCCTACAGATGTCAATATTCAAACTGTATTTCAACAACTAATAACACTCCAGCTGTGGAGGATATGAAGCACAAGCAGAAGCTATTACAGATGCCTGTAGTGATGTCATGTGACAACAATGTAGCAGATTTAAAAAATACTAGATATTTTTCAGTGTATACTGCGCAGCATTCAAGTATTCCACTGAGAACACAGCCCTCAAATCTCCTTTTTTTGTAAGCTCCTTATGTTCTGATCCCTGTACGGTGTTTCTGCTCAGGTCAGAGAGGTGTGTACAGATCTGAGCGCGTTTCTGAAGAGCAAATGGCTGCGTGAATATTTCAGCAGATAAAGTCGTTCAGTCTGTTTCTTTTGTGTTGGAATCAAAGTTCTGCCAGCAACTTAAATAAAGACACAGGAGCGGACAAATTCCTCTGAGCAGTTGGGCGGATGGGAAATTTATCTTTCACACACACACACACACACACACACACACACACACACACACACACACACACACACACACACACACACACACACACACACACACACACACAGGGTTGGGGGCCATTGAACAGACAGAACTGGGCCATCGGAGCATGTCACTGAGGCCCAAAGCTATATATACCTTTCACACACACACACGCGCACACACGCTGGACACTGTATGTTGTCTCATGTAACTCGTGTTTTCATAGGCAAGCATTATTTTGAGCTACAGATATGAATGACTCCTCCAATGGTGTGTTGTTGAGGAGAGAAGTGCTGTTACTTCTTACTAAGTGATTAGACACACACGATTTTCACCTGCTGGATGATAAAACAGGTAAAAAAAATCCCATAGACACAATGAAGGAAAGACCCGAGCTATACAGAGACTAGAATATCACAGAGATGTGAGGCTGGACTCTGCTGTCATTACGTAACCATCCAGAACACCCTCGTAATCACAAAGGTGTCTTTCATATCTTTAAATATTTTAAATGGAGGTTAAATAGAGCAAATGGTGTTATTTGTTTCTATCTTTTTTCTCTTAAAAAATATATTTCACAAGAAATATTTGAGGCAAAGATGATACCTAAATTAAATATAACTAAGAACTCCATTAGATCTCCACTGAGCAATGAAAGGGCAATATTTGAGCAATACGAGAGGAGAGGAAAACTAAGATGAGAGGAGAAGAGAGGAGAAATGAGATGAGAGATGTATTGAGCTGTTATTGTGCTGTGTCTTGCTCTCTGAGGGGAGAGATGGTCATTAATCACAACACAGATGCACCGAGAACCTCCAGAGATCACAAACTCCACAGAGAGAGACACACACACACACACTGGTATTCTTATTATGAGGACATTCCATATGGTTTTTATACTGTACAAAAACTGCATATTCTATCCCCTAAACCTAAACCTACCCATGACAGAAAACTTTCTGCATTTTCACATTTTCAAAAGACATAATTGTGTATGATTTATAAGTTGTTTTTCTCATTGGGACCCACAAGGATAGTAATACAAGTAATTTTTGACCTTGTGGTGACATTTGGTCCACACAATGGTTTACCAGGTACACACAGACACACACACACACACACACACACACACACTGTATTATTGCATCTCTGTGTGTAACCTTTCATATCACCAGTACTATTTGTTATATTAATTGTCTTACAGGCACTCGCTTTAAGCGTCTGTTAAAACAAATGACTGGAAATATACATGAAGAAATCATTAAGGGCATAGGAATTATTTATTGTTCTGGAGAAGAAATGCCTTAAAGGCCTCATATTATTTTTCCTTGATCTCTGGAAATGAAAGAGTTTGTTGTATGTGATTACATACTTTCAGAACTGAAAATTCTAAAAAGAACATACTGAAGCTAAAATGCTGCGGATTGCTTCATGAATCTGTCTTAACATAACAGCTTTGCAAACTATATTGCAGCCTGTCATTTCACATGCAAAGAGGAAACTCTTAAAGGTACAGTAGCACATAGATTTGTAAGTGTCAGAGAAATCATGTTCATGAGAATTGCAATGTTAAGCGAACCTGGAAAAAAAAAAACATGATTGAAAAGAATAAAATATTACTACATATGTAATATATAATAAACTAATAAAAATAAATTATATATTGTGCATCTATTATTAAGTAATGACGTTTCAAAATCAAATAATTTGATTAAATAATCAGCATATTGTTACGTAACCTGGTGATGAAAGCTCACGAAAACGAGGAAGAACTGTAAATTTAATAACAAAAACTCAGGAAACTAGCATAGACAGCACATAAACCAGGTTAACATTAATAAAGACAGACAAACGCTGAGGGAGAACTGAAGACTTAAGTACACAGAGTAAATGAGGTAATTAACAAGACACAGGTGAATGACATAACTAATCAGACAGACTGGGGGAAACTAGGTCACAGGGACTGAACTGAAAACACAATGAAAACAACAGACAGAGCATACATGTAACACATATCATGTAATTAATTCATTTGATTTGAAAAATTTATTGAGAGCACTAATTTGTAAAATATACAGTAATATTAACTGTGAAATGTCCTCAAATATCCTGATCAAATGGTATGGTTGGATTTATGAATGGATAGAGGGATGAAAAACAAAGGGAGAGTGAAAAAAACGAGAGAGCAGGAGAATGAAAGCGTGTTGAGATAAATGACAGCTGCAGACAGCAGGGCCAGATTTGCGGTTACGGGTCATCATGGAGATCAGGTGTGTTTAGCGTGTGCGATTGGTCCCTTGGGTCCTGCATAATGAACACACACTTCCCCACGGCCGCCACATGTTAAAGAACTTCAGCACTCACACACATAAATACTGAAACACTCAGGAAAACACTTCCTCCTGACCTCTGCGCTCGCTTGAGAGCTTAAACACACTGCACACATGCACACATTCATACTCATGATTCTAGTTTCGCTATCTTTATGGGGACTCTCCATAGGCATAATGGTTTTTATACTATACAAACTGTATATTCTCTCACCTTACACTAACCCTACCCCTAAACCTACCCATCACAGAAAACTTTCTGTATTTTTACATTTTTAAAAAACATCACTTAGTCTGATTTATTAACTGTTTTCCTCAATGACAAGGATTTCAGATATTGCCGCCTTTGTGGGGACATTTTGTCCCCATAATGTATGGTTTACCAGGCCACATAAAGACACACACAGCATTACCTTTATAACTTTGCTCTTTAAAATGCTCTTTAATGGTTCTTTGAAGCACTTGAGATTCAGTAAAGAACCCAGCTCATAATAAAAAAAATTTTTTTGGGATGTGTTAAGATTGGTTATTGGCACAATTAAAGTTTTAGTTTATATTATTTCTTCCATATAAAATGTGTGTAAAGTTGTCTAAATCATTGGTTTATTGTTTAGATGATAGTACTGCACTGCAAAAAATATATATTTTTTTTAATATTGAAAAAAAGCCTTAAAACAAGACAAATTCACCTGCGTAGCAACACTGCATGCAATATGAAGACTTGTTTTCAGAGAATTTTTCTCTTATATATATTTCACTTAAAAAAAAGTGAGTAAAATGTGCCAGTACAGTATATTATGTAGTACAGCATAATCAGTGTTGGGGTAAGGCATTACAAGTAACGTGAGTTACATAATCAGATTACTTTTTTCAAGTAACAAGTAACTAAAGTAACGCATTACTTTTGAATTAGCATTTCCTTCAGCCTGATGCTTAAGCCTTGTTTATACTCGACGCGTCCGCACGAGCGCGAGGGTGCGCGCGGCAAAAATGACGTCACCGCGGAGAAGGTGGTAGTGCGCGTTGAGTGCGCGAGACCCCATTTCGCGTGGCGGTGTGCACGTCAAATTTTGTAACTTTGCACGCGGCTCCGCAACCGAAGATGCACGAGTTCGAGGCGAATCTGGCCGAGCATGACGTCTAATCACACCGGCACCCAGTTTGCGTGTCTAAATCAGTTGCTTATATTTACAAAATGAGCCCTTTTAATGAAAATAGGGATCCATGTTTAATAAAAATGTTCACAAAACCATTTTTAAATCGTTAATTTAGTTGTATACATGTGTACATACATTTTGATCTAATGTCCAAATAAATAATATCAAGGTTTACTGAGTTTTACACAGTTCTTTTGTAGTGTGGTTTTTGGTGAAGTGTACTAAAATAAATATCGTCACCTGTGTACATTACTTCTTCTCACCATTGTTTCCTGATGGTTTATAGAACAATTACTCCGAGTCGCCCTCTGTCGTTTCAAAGAAAAGTACAACGGCGAGCGCGTCAAGTATAAAAGCCTCATCCGTTTGGGGAGAAGCGCGCGCAGTCAGCGGAGGCTCGCGCTGTGGAGCCAGGCGAAAGTATAAACAAGGCTTTATCATTACAATATGACTGCTATTATTTTATTATCTTTATATGTTTTACTTTATTACCTCTTATATTTAAAGCTGCAGTCCGTAAGTTTTGCCTCTGTGTCGCCTTCTCTGTTTGAAACCTGCAATTGCAGTTATTTGCGGAGTTATCTGTACGTGAATTGTGTGTTGTCGCGGCTCCTCAGCGCGGATGAATCTAATGTTTTGAGGAGTTTGTGTAGCTGTCATTCATTCACCGCACCGGTGTGGATACTGTACTTCAGAATCACAGATTCTACGTCTTGGAGTATAACCTAAATACGAATTTTCACCGGAAAATATCATCTGAACAAGCAAGTAACATGTCTGCCACTTTTGGGAACAAAACATTACAATAAATCGCGCTACCAACGGTGATTAAATATAACGATCGCTCGTATAACATCAAACCGTGCAAATTATTATTATTGTGCGTGGCGTGGCGTGGCGTGGCGTGACGGGCGGGCGGCGTGGTTTAGCGAGGTCTGTGACAGGAGAGAGAGTTGGGAGACAAGCGCGGCATAAGTAGGTCAAGTGCAAATGACAAACACCTGTGTCTTGTTTCAGTAATGGGCGTGGAGCGACCGTATAAAGCCACCTGGGAGAGGAGAAGCAGGAGAGAGAGACTGATTGGAGACTTGTGGCCCGTGTGATATACTGAGAAAGCTCTGGGGAGCACCTGAACGTATTACGGAGAAAGTTATTGTGAGCGCCAGCGGCGCAGATTTATGTTTTGTTGGATCTACTGAGAAGAAATAAAGTTGACAACGAGTCTCCGCCAAGCCGACCCTGTCTTCTTCCTTCCTTCACTATTTGAACCGTACTACATTGTTATACTTCGTTCTCAAATTGTTAATGTTAACAGCATTAGCATTGCGTGACTATGTGTATTTAGTGTTTATTAGCGTTACCTGTCGATTTAAATTTCTGTACAGTCTAATCTTTTGCTTTTGACTACGGGTGAATCTCCAGTTGTCACTGATGATGTCATTTGGGACTTTCTGGATTACAATCCACCATCAAAATGATAAGTTTAATTACTCCAGCTGCTGTGAGAAAAGGCTATAAATGATCCGCTGAAGAACATGCTCCTCACGTGCGTTACTACTACTAGCCGGACTCTTTATGTATACAGACGTGACGTAATGACGCAAAGACATGCTTGAATTTCCCGTGGAAAGCCACCATACCACTCTAATTATAACACATTATTATAAGCTTACCATTTTTCCCGTCTAATGAATCATTGGATCATTCAGTCAAACGATTCATTTAAAATTCTTGATTTATTCAGTGACAAAGCAAGTGATGAGTGAGTCGTTGAGTCGTTCATTTAGTAACGAAACATCACTGTGTTGCTCAGACTCACAATGGCTCTACTATTACTACTATTATGTTTGCGAAATAGAGCAAAAACAGACACTATTCTGAGTCTAAAATGTAAGTCACCTAATATTGACCTTGTTTATTGAACGATATGCATGATTTGCAATCATGCTGATATTCAGGAAAATAGCACTCTTGCTCGTGTGGTATTGCTTAACTAGCTATATCCTTTATAAATATTAAAAAATAAAGAACTCATAGAGGACATTTTTTGCCTCATATCTTAAATTTTAGGGGCATTTTTATTAATTTTGGTGGCATTTTTGCTCCAAGCCCCCTAGTGCAGCCATTTTCAAACCTGTCCTGGAGGCACCCCAGCCCTGCACATTTTGTATGTCTCCCTTATCAGACACACCCAATTTAGTTCTTGCGGTCTCTACTAACGAACTGATGAGTTGAATCAGGTGTGATAAATGAGGGAGACACACAAAATGTGCAGGGCTGGGGTGCCTCCAGGTTTGAAAACCACTGCCCTAGTGTATGTGCGGCATGATAGCAAAAAAGTAACACAAAAGTAACGTAACACATTACTTTCCATAAAAGTAACTAAGTAATGCAATTAGTTACTTTTTTAGGGAGTAACGCAATAATGCATTACTTTTAAAATTAACTTTCACCAACACTGAGCATAATAAATATTATATATTAAATGTATCATGGTTCCACACACAAAAAACTTAAGCAACACAACTGTCTTTTAGGTAGTGAATGTTTTTTTACTTAAAAACATTGGAAAAAATCTGCCAGTGCAGTACGATAAAACAGACTTGCATTAAAGATACATTCCCTGAAAACAAGTCTTAATATCTTATGCAGTTACCCAATGGTAGAACCTTTTTTGGGAACTTATATTTCATATAACTCATATTTATGCATAAATTGCAACAGGTTCAAGTCATATTCAGCTGCTACTGGTCAAGGGACACATAGACACAGTTAATTTATGACTTTGTCCTGGCCTGTGCACGCATACATGTCAAAATGTGTGTGTCAGCATGTGTACTGCATTAACTCGACTCGGACACAATAACTCACTCCATCTCTAGATGCATTTTCGAAATTTACACATGCGCTGACACATAACGAACATACAGAACATCGGCACATTTAATTAATGGCACGCCATAAAAGTCTGTTACCGTAAACAATCTCCATCTTCATTAGCATAAAACACAGTAAAGTGCTTTTGCCCTGAGCTAATGAAGGAGATATTAATTCCTTTAACTGTGAGGCTGCACAAGCATCAAACACGCTGCTGGAAGCTGTTTTGCAGCTTCTGGTTGAACGTGTGTGTGGAACAGCGCTGAGGAGAAGCTAAAACAAGCAAGGCTGCTAACTTTACTGTCAGTAGTGTAACAGCAGCTTAGCTGTTTTCAAATAGTGCAGCTTTTCTGCTAAAAAGCTATTTTCCCCCATCAAGGAGCAATGTAAAGCATGCAGTTCAATTATATTCTCCCACCACAGATCCAAAATAACAGAGTCCTAACCACCATAGACACTGGAAAAGCAATTACTAACAAAAAAACCTAACCCTAAAACACTATATTATTTTAACCCCGACACAGTAAGTTAGGAAAGTAGAGACCGGGGCAAGTTGTCACCAGTCATCTGTCCAATTCTACAAATGCATTACTTTTATAACACCAAGATCAAAACAATGTTTTGTCTAAACAGTCTATAATTTATCTAAACAATATAGAATTCGTGTTTAAAGTAAACTATAATTAAATAATTATTTTTTTGTGAATTTTGCAGTCCAAACTAAGGTTGTCACAGTATCACTGGGGCAAGTTGTCACGTGTTTTTATATTGTAATTTCATTTGTTTCATCTAAACAGTCTATAATTTATCTAAACAATCTATAATTCATGTTTAATATAAATTATAATTAAATTAATTATTTTTTTGTGAATTCTGCAGTCCAAACTAATGTCACAGTATCATTTGGGCAAGTTGTCACATGTGTTTTATATATTGTAATTTCATGCATTTTATGTTTAAAATTTGTGTTAGCCAAAATGTTTTTGTATGTTTATGTAGTTTTTTATTGCATAAATGTTTTTGTGCTGAAATGCTATTGGCCTGTTTAATAGCAGGTTTCCATCATAAAAAAACAAAACAAAAAAAACATCCATAAAGTGTGACAACATGCCCCGCGCATGCTATAAAGCAAGCATGTGTTCAATGAACCGTATCATTTTGTCCTGGGCAATAACAGTGGAAATGACTTTAAGGAGAAAACTGAAATTGACTTTCAAATATACACTTACCTTGAGAAATATTCACTTGATAAAAAGTGTGACAACAAGCTCTGGTCTCCCCTAACAAAATGCATAGTCCATTTTAGATTAAAAAAGACAGTGAAGGCATTACATTTTAACTTAATTAAAAGCGAATGCACGTAAAAAAATTTTTTTTATCTATATAGCCTAGTGACATGTAAATTGCTTGATATTCAGATAAAAACAAATACTTAAACACACACACACACACACACACACACATATATATACTGTATCTGTAGAGCTGCGGGCTGGGCGACACCTAACACGTTCGCTAGATTCTATAGCCTCCGTGCAGAGCCTCCGTGTAGAGCCCCAGTGGCCAGTTCTAGTGTCAGCTTGCAACGCCACTTCCGCCCCCTGGGCCGGATACGTGCGTTTATTGTCTCCATTTGTGTTCCCCACAAATGGCTAACCCTGTCGAGCTCCTCTGTCACCCCCCAGGCTTACACCCGTATGCATGTGGAACGTGTGTGTAAGTTGGGTATCCATATGTAGCGGTTCCTACGGCAACCCCATATGTGGATTCTTCCACGGTACCAGCTACCCTACTCGGCTAGCCCCGTGTCTTTCCCTTGACAGAGCCCGCTCTGTCGTCTCTGGTGGTGTTCTTTCCCCCCTAGAACTAGGCTGGAACCACCTCAGAGACTGCCATATGTTGCACTACCCTGCTAGGTTAGTCCTTATGTGTAATCTGCCACCTCTCCTTCCATTGAAGGATGTGGCTCCGCAGCGTTCCATCTCCCGAGACAGGCACGCTTTCCCAGCATTATCCAATAGTCACACTGAGTGGGTCTTGCAGGAACAGCAGTGACTGATCTTCTCTGCTTGGAGCCCTAACTTCCCGCCCCAACAAGGAGGCGGTTCAGCGAGCTCAAGCAGGGTGCTGGAAGGGCCAGCATCCCTGGCATGTTGGTAGGATCCCCAATTCGTCGGTCAGTTCCGACATACGTCGAACGTGACCGACTGAAAGGGAACGTCTCGGTTATGTATGTAACCCTCGTTCCCTGAAGGAGGGAACGGAGACGTACGTCCCGTCGCCAGGTGTTGTGCTTCCGCTGAAGGACCGAGTTACTAGTTCGGCTCCTCAGCAGAAAAGCAAGGGTGCGGTATTCCACTTCCTTATTTATACCCGCGCTGCGGGGCGGAGCGTGGAATGCATGAACCGCATGCCAATTTTCATTGGCTCGTTTTTAAACACTCAAAGTAGATTGGTCTCTGAAAATGATCCCCAATTCGTCTGTCAGTTCCGACCTACGTCTCTGTTCCCTCCTTCAGGGAACGAGGGTTACATGGACTTCGAAACAGTCTTGTAACCAAGACGTTCTGTAACCAAGACGTTTTATGGACTTCGAAACAGAAACAGCCCTTCACTGCCATTATAAAGCTTGGAAGAGCCAGGACTTTTTTAATATAACTCCGATTGTATTTGTCTGAAAGAAGAATGTCATATACACCTAGAATGACTTGAGGGTGAGTAAATCATGGGCTAATTTTCATTTTTGGGTGAACTATCCCTTTAATACACACCATTAAACACTTTGGAATTGGTAAGAAGTCTCTTAAGGTGATGATACATGGGGCAACTTTTTGAGCAATGTTGCTGGGCACGACCGATCTAAAGTATCCAGATAGAAATTTTTTGCCCATTCTCAATGGGAAAGTGCCCAAGCAACATCGCTTGGCAACATTGCTCAAAAAATTATCACCTTTACTGTATGCTCACCAAGGCTGCATATATATATATATATATATACAGTGGGGAGAACAAGTATTTGATACACTGCCGATTTTGCAGGTTTGCCCACTTACAAAGCATGTAGAGGTCTGTAATTTTTGTCATAGGTACTCTTCAACTGTGAGTGACGGAATCTAAAACAAAAATCCAGAAAATCACATTGTATGATTTTTAAGTAATTAATTTGCATTTTATTGCATGACATAAGTATTTGACACATCAGAAAAGCAGAACTTAATATTTGGTACAGAAACCTTTGTTTGCAATTACAGAGATCATACGTTTCCTGTAGTTCTTGACCAGGTTTGCACACACTGCAGCAGGGATTTTGGCCCACTCCTCCATACAGACCTTCTCCAGATCCTTCAGGTTTCGGGGCTGTCGCTGGGCAATACGGACTTTCAGCTCCCTCCAAAGATTTTCTATTGGGTTCAGGTCTGGAGACTGGCTAGGCCACTCCAGGACCTTGAGATGCTTCTTACGGAGCCACTCCTTAGTTGCCCTGGCTGTGTGTTTCGAGTCGTTGTCATGCTGGAAGACCCAGCCACGACCCATCTTCAATGCTCTTACTGAGGGAAGGAGGTTGTTGGCCAAGATCTCACGATACATGGCCCCATCCATCCTCCCCTCAATACGGTGCAGTCATCCTGTCCCCTTTGCAGAAAAGCATCCCCAAAGAATGATGTTTCCACCTCCATGCTTCACGGTTGGGATGGTGTTCTTGGGGTTGTACTTATCCTTCTTCTTCCTCCAAACACGGCGAGTGGAGTTTAGACCAAAAAGCTCTATTTTTGAATGTTGAAAACATTTGTGTACAATTTATTTCAGGATTCTTTGATAAATAGAAAGTTCAAAACAACAGCATTTATCTGAAATAGAAATCTACTGTAACATTATACACTACCATTCTGAGTAAGAGTTTAGTTTTTTTGTTGCTGTTTTGTTTTTTGTTTTTTGAAAGAAATTAATACTTTTATTCACAAAGATGCCTTATATTGATAAAAAAAAAAACACAGTAAAGACATTTATAATGTTACAAAATCTTTTTATTTCAGATAAATGTTATTCTTTTGAACTTTGTTATTCTTTTGAACCCAGAGGGAACTTTCCATTCCCTCTGGGTTAAATCTTTGATTTATCAAAGAATCCTGAAAAAAATGACACAACTGTTTTCAACATTCATAATAATAAGAAATGTTTGTTGAGCAAATAATCATATTATAATGATTTCCGAAGGATCATGTGACACTGAAGACTGGAGTAATGATGCTGAAAATTCAGCTTTGACATCACAGGAATAAATTACACTTTACCATGTATTCACATAAAAAACATTTATTTTAAATTGTAAAAATATTTCACAATTTTTTTTTACTATTTTGGATCAAATAAATACAGCCTTGGTGAGCAGAAGAGACTTAAAAAAAAAAAAAAAAAAAAACATACAGATCTAAAACTTTTAAATGGTACTGTAGGTCTAAAGTCTTTATGTAAAGAAAATGTATAGTCAGATTACTTCTTTTAAATTAAACGTGATTTTGTGAATAAGCTACAAACAATACATTCAATCATGAAGTCTCCTAACATTCATTCTCTATAGTTCCCTCTGTCACATTCCTCATTGATATTCAGGGGAGGAGTCGTTGACGCCTCAGGTGTGAATCTCAGCATTATTCATGATGGTCCACACCCTCCCCGCATACAGCCATTCTGACAATAAATGTCTTACAAAAGTTAAATGACTATATTGTTTTGTATGAATGAGTGATCAAAATGGTTTTTACATTGTTTTGAAGAAAAAACTCTAGGCAACAACATCCAGTTCTGAAAAGCCTTGTGAACAAATGTTTACTGTGTGTTATATGGCCTGATTTCAGTGATTTAACATTTTAGTTTTTTCAAAAACTATGCATAAACATTATTTTCTCAAAACTACAAACTTTTATGTACATGTTGCTCACATATTACTGTAGCCCTGTTTGTGCTGAATACAGTGTAATCAGACTTTAGCCATTAATATGCTTTAAAGCACCTGAAAAAAAAACACAAATGTCAGAGCATGTCAAACTTCTTCAGGGCCACAAAATATCCTTAGGGTCCAGAGGGTTAATACAGGTAATGAGTGGAGAACAGGAGGGCTTCTTTAAGAAAAACTAACAGGTCTGTGAGAGCCGGAATTCTTACTGGTTGGTAGGTGATCAAATACTTATGTCATGCAATAAAATGAAAATTAATTATTTAAAAATCATACAATGTGATTTTATGGATTTTTGTTTTAGATTCCGTCTCTCACAGTTGAAGTGTACCTATGATAAAAATTACAGACCTCTACATGCTTTGTAAGTGGGAAAACCTGCAAAATCGGCAGTGTATCTGTCAGCGAGGCGCCTTGAGCCAGCGCCCAGGAGGAAGCTACACTTCTAGTTGAGTGCGCTCGCAACCCGAACGGGCAAGGCACGTCTTGGGACTGGTACGCCAAGACGATAGCATCCACTATCCAGTGGGCTAACCTCTGCTTGGAGACAGCCTTTCCTTTCTGCTGGCCTCCATAACAGACAAAGAGCTGCTCTGAGGTCCTAAAGCTTTGAGTTTGGTCCACATAGGCGCGGACGGGACAGAGCAAAGCTAGGGCTGGGTCTGCCTCCTCCGAAGGCAGCGCTTGCAGGTTAACCACCTGGTCCCTGAAGGGAGTGGTGGGAACCTTGGGCACATATCCAGGCCGGGGTCTCAGGATGACGTGAGAGTTAGCCGGCCCGAATTCTAGGCACGATTTGCTGACCGAAAGTGCGTGCAGGTCCCCTACCCTCTTGATAGAGGCCAATGCAGTCAAGAGTACTCTCTTCATGGACAGGATTTTTTGCTCTATAGACTGCAAAGGCTCAAAGGGAGGACTCTGAAGTGCCCTGAGCACCAGAGCTAAGTCCCAAGAGGGTACCGAGTTTGGACGAGGAGGATTTAGCCTCCTCGCACCTCTGAGGAACCTGACGATTAGGTCGTGCTTTCCTAAGGACTTACCTTCAACTGTGTCGTGATACGCCGCGATTGCTGCGACGTACACTTTGAGGGTGAAGGGAGACAGCCTTCGCTCCAGCCCATCTTGCAGAAAAGAAAGCACGACTCTAACCGAACACTTTCGGGGGTCTTCCCGGCGGGAAGAGCACCATTCAACGAACAGGTTCCACTTCAACGCATAGAGGCGCCTCGTAGAGGGAGCTCTAGCAGAAGTGATGGTGTCTACCACAGCCTGTGGCAGGCCACCTAGAACCTCCGCGTCCCGTCCAGGGACCAGACAGTTTCCAGAGGTCTGGATGCGGGTGCCATAGAGTGCCCCGTCCCTGAGAAAGTAGGTCCTTCCTCAGAGCAATGGGCCAGGGAGGGGCTGTCGCGAGGAGTGTTAGTTCGGGGAACCAGGTCCGGTTGGGCCAATATGGCGCAACTAACAAGACCTGCTCCTCGTCCTCCCTGACTTTGCACAGTGTCTGTGCAAGAAGGCTCACTGGGGGAAACGTATACTTGAGCAGGTCCCGGGCCAGCTGTGTGCCAGTGCATCCGTACCGAGGGTTCCCCCGGTCAGGGAATAGTACAACTGGCAATGGGTCAAGTCCGGAGAGGCAAACAGGTCTACCTGTGCAGCTCCGAAGAGGTCCCATATCAGCTGGACCACCTGGGGATGGAGTCGCCACTCCATCGGGGGTGTCGGCTGTCGTGAGAGCTTGTCGGCTGTCCGATTGAGCGCACCAGGGATGTGAATGGCCCGAAGCGACCTCAGATGCTTCTGACTTCAAAGGAGGAGATGGCGGGCGAGTTGCAGCATGCGGCGGGAGCGTAGACCACCCTGTCGGTTGATGTACGCAACAGTCGCAGTGCTGTCCGTATGGACCAGTACGTGCTTGCCATGTACCGGCTTTTTGAGGCGGCCCAGCGCAAGACGTACTGCTAGCAACTCTAGGCAGTTGATGTGCCAATGCAGTTGGGGCCCCGTCCACAGACCCAAAACTGCATGCCCGTTGTACGTGGCCCCCCAACCGGTGGATGAGGCATCCGTGGAGACAACAGCATGCCTGGACACTTGTTCTAGGGGCACTCCCGCCCGTAGAAACGAAGGGTCTGACCACGGGCTGAAGGTTTGGCGACAGTATGGAGTAACTGGGACCCGGTACTTGCCGCTCTGCCACGCCCATCTCGGGACTCGGCCGTGAAGCCAGTGCTGAAGCGGTCTCATATGAAGCAATCCGAGCGGCGTAACCGCGGCTGCAGATGCCATATGCCCTAGGAGCCAAATTTCAGTGGGACCGCTGTCCTGCCATTGAACGTGTTCAAGCAGTTCAACACTGACCGGACTTGCTCCTCTGTGAGGCACGCAGTCTGGTTGACTGAATCCAGCTCCATACCGAGATAAGAGATCCTCTCTGTGGGACAGAGTTTGCTCTTCTCTCGGTTGACCCGAAGGCCCAACAGGCTGTGACGACTGAGCACCACGTCCCTGTGTTCGCACAACTGATCCCGAGACTGAGCCAGTATGAGCCAGTCGTCGAGATTGTTGAGGATGCGAACGCCGCAAGGCGACAGGGACAGCCCGAAGGGCAGGACTTTGTACTGATATGCCCACCCCTCGAACGCAAAGCGTAGGAACGGTCTGTGTCGAGGGAGAATTGAGACATTAAAGTACGCGTCCTTCAGGTCGATCGCTGCAAACCAATCTCAGGGACGGATGCATTCGAAAATGCATTTCTGTATTAGCATCTTGAACGGGAGCTTGTGCAGGGCCTGATTCAGGACACGCAGGTCCAAGATTGGCCGTAACCCACCACCTTTCTTGGGTACAATGAAGTAGGTGCTGTAGAACCCCGACCTCATATCGGCTGGAGGAACCGGCTCGATCGCATCCTTCGGGGATGCGGACACCATCTCCCTGAGAGCAGATCGTCTTCTCCCTGGGCTGCCCGTCTCAGGGCCGCTTGCCCTTGCGCTTGCTGGCGGACTTCGCGGGACCCTGAGTGGGTTGGGTGCCACCCTTACGCCCGGCTCCCTGCTGCCCAAGTGGAGGTTGCTGCTTGGGCTTAGCAGGGGCGGAGGTGGACGCAGGGGGACGCCCTCGGTGACGAGCAGGCGGAGGTGCTGCGGCCGACGACTGGGTGGAGGCAGCAGCTGGCCGTCAGGGCAAGATGTTTTTAATCGCCTCCGTCTGCTTCTGGGCCACCGAGAAATGCTGGGCGAAGTTCTCGATGCCGTCGCCGAAGAGGCCGGCCTGACAGACAGGGGCGTTGAGGAACCGAACTTTGTCGGGCTCACGCATATCTGCCAGGTTCAGCCACAGGTGGCATTTCCTGGACCACTAGTGTGGACATCGCCCGACCTGGAGAGCGAGGTCCATCGCTATACGCAGTTCCTGCATAACCCCTGGGTTGGAACTACCCTTGTGCAATTCCTTTAGCACTTTGGCCTGGTAGACCTGCAGGAGCGCCATGGCATGCAGAGACGACACGGCTTCTCCACAGGCTGTGTAAGCCTTGCCCGTGAGAGCGGACGAGAACTTACACGCCCGGGAGGGGAGACGCGGATTACCCCGCCAAGTGGTAGCGGTCTTGGAACACAGCTGCATTGCCACAGACCACTCCACCGGGGGGATCTCCACGTACCCCTTAGCCGTGCCGCCATCGAGGGTAGTGAGGACGGAGGAGTCAGTCGATCGGATTCTAGCGTTGTAAGGCGCTGTCCACGATTTTGTGATCTCCTGATGCACTTCCGGGAAGAAAGGCACCGAGGCGGGGTGCTGAGAACCAGCACGGGACGTCCCGAGAAACCAGGCGCAGGCGTAGCGTAAGTTCCGGTGACGAACGCGGAAGCGCAAAGGATAAAGCAAAACAAAACTTTGTTCTCGTGAGAACTAGCATATTCTCACCGGAGCGTCCTACGTCATACGCTGGAACGCCAGTCTCTCGTGAATGCACATACGACAGTTAGCGGAAGTTAGAGATTACACTTTGTAAAGTTTTAAATATGGATATTTTTCTTACACAAACGCATCGCTTTGCTTCAGTAGGCCTTTATTAACCACTGGAGCCGTGTGGAGCAGTTTTATGATGGATGGATGCACTTTTATGGACTTCAAAACAGAAACAGCCATTCACTGCCATTATAAAGCTTGGAAGAGCCAGGACATTTTTTAATATCACTCTGATTGTATCCATCTGAAAGAAGACCTAGGATGGCTGGAGGGTGAGTAAATTATGGGCTAATTTTCCTTTTTGGGTGAACTATCCCTTTAAGAAACACCTATAAATCAAATAAGACTAAGTTCAGTATCTGTGATTTTCTGGTAATTACATGGACTGTAGTGTAAATGACTTTAACTACTTTAAATTATGAGTAGCGTGTAGCCACAGTTACAGAGCAGCTTCAACAACACTAGTATGAAATACAGTTTGAGTCTCAATAGTATGTGTGAGTGTGTTTTTATGTGCATCTCTAGAGTGTTTCAAGTGTATCTGCATATGTGTTTCCCACTGCATTCTGATGGCTTCTGCAGATTTTACGGATGTTATGAATAGCACACCATTCATCGCTCCCTCAGTTTATAAACTCTAGCCACTGTATTATGCTTTACACACGTGTGTGTGTGTGTGTGTCAGAGGGCAAGAATATAATTGTGACTGTATAAAGTGGAGGTCTTCTTCTGTAACTATGGCCTGCTGGTTTGTCCAGGTTAACCTGTAAGTATATTTTTTATTGTCTTGGAAACAGTGTGATTTTTAACGAGGGCTCTGTGATTGGCCGGGTCTCGTTTTCTGCTCAACCGCACTGTTATTTTAAACCGTTCTGGCTCCCCAATGGCTGTGGCTCACGCTGTGGGTGTTCAGAAAGTATACACCCGGTCAACAGAGAGGTCAGCCGCTCGCATTGTTCAGAAAAAGCAAATGTACATGAAAATGTAGATCCTGACCGGGTCGTGGTATTCCTAGCACCCTCCGGGAACATCCAGGGACGTTGCAAGGGTTTTTTAGTCTAGACAGAGTCAGCGAGCAGAACAGAGAGATATAGCAGCACTCGGTGGAATTCACATGGCTCTTCTTCACATCTCAACTTACTCGGCTTGAATGTGTGTGTGTTTTCGTTGTATGTGTGCTCACAAGTGAGTGCGAAGTGTCCTCTGGGAGCCGCAGCTGTCGTTTACGGGTCTTCTGGGAAACCTCAACCTCTGGGTCAAAGTGAGGAGTTGAAAGAACTGTGACGGCTCCCAACACACATATGATGACAGACAAACTCAACAAGCACACAAATACACACAACTACAACATACAGCAATGGTCTAAAGCTTGGACGCACCTTCCACACACAGTATATAGTATATATATATATATATATATATATATATATATATATATATATGGGATGTGGGAAAGACAGTGAAGGTGGACTCATCAGAGAACAATACATGTTTCACATTGTCCACAGCCCAAGATTTGCACTGCTGGCACCAATGAAACTGACATTTGGCATTGGCATGAGTGATCAAATGTTATAGCAGCATGAATATTGACTCTGTGGAGCTTCCCAATGCACAGTTTTGGTGGAAACAGGAGAGTCAAGGTGTGCGTTTAATTCTGCAGTGAGTTGGGCAGCTGTGGTTTTATGTTTTTGGAAACAATCTGGGTTAGTACCTGGACATCCCTTTCAGACAGCTTCCTCTTGTGTCCACAGTTATTCCTGTTGGATGCGGTTCGTCCTGCGTGGACGTATGCCGACATTACCCTGAATGCCATAGCTCTCGATACAACACAAAGACTTTCTGTCCTGGTCACAGATGAGCCAGCAAGACATAAACCAACAATTTGTCCTCTTCTGAACTCTGATATGCAATATAAAATATTGCAATATTGTACAGCTGTGCTATTGCTCTACTAATTCTACCTTCTTGGGCGGGACTTATTTAAATGAGGAATATTGTGACGTGTTCGTTCCCCAGAAGAAAACTCAAGACTACAATGGAGGCATTTCAGGGAGTTCAGAAACAGTGACACTGATATATAGAATAATACCAATTGGAGGGACTTTCTGCTTTGTAACTTTTCAGACCTTTTTCATGCTCAAATAACAACATTACACACTAAAGAAAGTTGAAAATTTAATGTAATTTAATGTTTTACATTTATGCATTTAGCTGACGCTTTTATCCAAAGCAACATACACAAGAGGAACAAAAGAAATTTGTTAAAGAGCCAACAATATTAAAAATATATAATGTCAGGTTTATTAGACAACTATATAATGAAGATTAGAAATTAATTAGTACATTTTAAGTACTAATTTTATAATTAAATCATTAATTAAATGTATGGGTAATACTTTACAATTAGGTTTAATTTGTTAAACATTAGGGCCCTTTCATACACCCGGCGCAATGCGACGCCAATGCAACGCAAGTGTTTTTTGCTAGTTTCAGCCTGACGCAGTTATCATTTTCACGTCCAGTGCCACGTTGTTTAAATAGCAAATGCAGTCGCGCCCATCTGTTCGCCCATGGGTGTGCTGGTCTGAAAACGAGGTGTGTTCAGGCGCATTGTTGGCGCGTTGCTATTTTAAAGGGAACTGAAAACGACTGTGCCATTGACCAACACAAACCTGGTCTAAAGTCAATGGCGCAGTATTTTTTGTGTTATTTAAAGGGCGTGTTAGTAATATGCTCCTATATGCGGGTGCACAAAGCGCATACACTCTGTTTATTATACACACAGGGACGTGCAGCAGCACACAAACATTTTTAAATATTAAAAATAAAAGGATTCCTCTCTGGAGAACCGTTTAGTCTTTCCGCTTGCAAATTCCGCCATGTAAATAGCGAATCTGCCATGGTGCAAGCGCAACTGGCTTTTAAAGGGAATGGGAGATGATTGGTTTATTGCACGTTACGCCCAAAACACACCCATGACTCATTAAGAGACTAGGTATGGCGCTTGGCACGCCGACCGTTTTTTCCGTCGTTAAACTAGCAAAAGTGGATTCGGACATGCCCTAAGTGCACCTGTGCCATGCGCTTCAGACCATGCGCTCAGATCATTAAAATAGGGCCCTAGTAAACATTAACTAGCAATGAATAATACTTCCACAGCATTTATTAATCTTAGTTAATGTTAATTTTTAATATTTACTAATACATTAAAATGTAAAAGTTGTATCTGTTAACATTAGTTCATGCACTGCGAACTAACATGAACAAACAAAGAAACCCACGGTGTATGTAGATAGAAATGGCTCATTCTAAGGTAATAAAAACATAACGGTACATTATGTAAGGTCTTTATACTCCACTGAAAACATAGTTATGTATATTATATTGCATTTCTGTCAATAGATCCTCATAAATACTACACACTGCACCTTTAACTAATATTAACAAATGAGAACTTATTGTAAAGTGTTACTAATTTAAGTAGTAATTTTAATAATTTAATATAATTTTGTATAATTTGGTTTAATTATAAAAAATAGTTTGACAGCTGGCGACACAGGATAGAGCTTGACATTTATCCCTATAGGCAAAGATGATCTGTACAGTATTGACACGTGAGGTGTGTGTGTGTGTGTACCTCAGCAGGCGGTATGCCCTCGGGTGGGCGGCACTGCAGCAGCACTTCCTGTTCGAGTGACACTTCCTTCCCCAAGGGCTCCTGTTCAAACGTCTTCCTCAAGACTGGGGAGAATGGAGACAGAGAGGCGACTCGTTTACTTACATTTCATTAGTCACCTGGAAATAGTGCAGAATATTTCTAACATTTTATTTTGCCCTAAATCTTCCAACTTATTTCCAGGTTTTAATGAAAAAACAAACAGATGTGCCAATAATAATAAGTGCAGAATTTATTAACTGAATTTCATCTCACTGTGATGCTGTCTGTGTAGTGGATAGTGTGTGATTGGTTTCGTCACATAGGTGAAGAGAACAGCATACAGGACGTGTGAATGACGCTGCCATCTGCCATATTCTCAGGTCAAAGCATGACCTGTGCTACTCGTTCGCTGTGTTCTCATAAATTTCACATGCAGGTGTGAATATCTATTTTTCCCCGTTGGTTTCTGTGTCTTTCCATGCTCATGAGTGTTGTGTGTGTGTGTGTGAGTGGGTGTTTAACACTTGAGGTCTCGCGAACAGAGGGCCAAATTCATCTAGTCTTCGTCGTATGCCTCTAACACCTCATGTGTGAACCTGTGAATTGTAAATGCAGAGATGTGTGAGTAACGTCTTTCTGTTGCTCTGTGAGGTTTCTGAAGGTAAGACTTTCTGTTCTCTAGCAGTAGGCGATACATATATTGAACATTTACAATGTGCATTATTTATTATAATGTTTAATATTATAATAAATAAAAATGTGATATCACCCATAAAATAATATAGTAATATATTAATTTATAATAAATAAACTATATATACACTCACCTAAAGGATTATTAGGAACACCATACTAATACTGTGTTTGACCCCCTTTCGCCTTCAGAACTGCCTTAATTCTACGTGGCATTGATTCAACAAGGTGCTGAAAGCATTCTTTAGAAATGTTGGCCCATATTGATAGGATAGCATCTTGCAGTTGATGGAGATTTGTGGGATGCACATCCAGGGCACGAAGCTCCCGTTCCACCACATCCCAAAGATGCTCTATTGGGTTGAGATCTGGTGACTATGGGGGCCATTTTAGTACAGTGAACTCATTGTCATGTTCAAGAAACCAATTTGAAATGATTCGAGCTTTGTGACATGGTGCATTGTCCTGCTGGAAGTAGCCATCAGAGGATGGGTACATGGTGGTCATAAAGGGATGGACATGGTCAGAAACAATGCTCAGGTAGGCCGTGGCATTTAAACGATGCCCAATTGGCACTAAGGGGCCTAAAGTGTGCCAAGAAAACATCCCCCACACCATTACACCACCACCACCAGCCTGCACAGTGGTAACAAGGCATGATGGATCCATGTTCTCATTCTGTTTACGCCAAATTCTGACTCTACCATCTGAATGTCTCAACAGAAATCGAGACTCATCAGACCAGGCAACATTTTTCCAGTCTTCAACTGTCCAATTTTGGTGAGCTCGTGCAAATTGTAGCCTCTTTTTCCTATTTGTAGTGGAGATGAGTGGTACCCGGTGGGGTCTTCTGCTGTTGTAGCCCATCCGCCTCAAGGTTGTGCGTGTTGTGGCTTCACAAATGCTTTGCTGCATACCTCGGTTGTAACGAGTGGTTATTTCAGTCAAAGTTGCTCTTCTATCAGCTTGAATCAGTCGGCCCATTCTCCTCTGACCTCTAGCATCAACAAGGCATTTTCGCCCACAGGACTGCCGCATACTGGATGTTTTTCCCTTTTCACACCATTCTTTGTAAACTCTAGAAATGGTTGTGCGTGAAAATCCCAGTAACTGAGCAGATTGTGAAATACTCAGACCGGCCCGTCTGGCACCAACAACCATGCCACGCTCAAAATTGCTTAAATCACCTTTCTTTCCCATTCTGACACTCAGTTTGGAGTTCAGGAGATTGTCTTGACCAGGACCACACCCCTAAATGCATTGAAGCAACTGCCATGTGATTGGTTGATTAGATAATTGCATTAATGAGAAATTGAACAGGTGTTCCTAATAATCCTTTAGGTGAGTGTATATTATATAAACAAACTTTTATGTTAGATGCGATTAATCGCGATTAATAGCGCGCACACACACACATATATTTACATAAATAATATATAA
Organism: Coreius guichenoti; assembly: GCA_039654105.1. Taxonomy (NCBI): domain Eukaryota; kingdom Metazoa; phylum Chordata; class Actinopteri; order Cypriniformes; family Gobionidae; genus Coreius; species Coreius guichenoti. The sequence goes on along the minus strand of CM077169.1, from coordinate 5,180,011 downwards.
ATAATAAATAATAATTGCGATTAATCGCATCCAACATAAAAGTCTGTATTTACATAATATATGTGTGTGTGTATATATTATTAAATTTATATATATCATATATATGTCTGTGTGTGCGCGTCTGTGTATATGTACATACACACACATGCACACACACACACACACATACACACACACACACATATATACATATATATATATATATACACACACACACATACAGTGGTGGTCAGAATTATTGGCACCCCTGCTAAATATGATCAAATATGGCTGTAAAAAATAAATCCGCATTGTTTATCCTTTTGATCTTTTATTCAAAAAATTCAAAAAATCTAACCTTTCATTGAAGTAAAAGATTTGAAAGTCGGGGGGTAAATCACATTATGAAATAAATGCTTTTCTCCAAAACACGTTGGCCACAATTATTGGCACCCCTAGAATTTTTTATGAATAAAATATCTCTGAAGTATATTCCCATTAATATTTACGTTTTTTAGCACACCAGGGTGACTAGGAACATGAAATTGTCCAGCTATGATGTCTTGTTCCACAGGAGTATAAATATGAGGAAACACAAAGGCCAAATCCCCTTAATCATTCATCACAATGAGTAAAGCCAAAGAATATAGTTCTGATGTACAGCGAAAGATTGTTGAGCTTCACAAAATAGAAAGTGGCTGGAGGAAAATAGCTAAAGCATTGAAAATTCCCATTTCCACCATCAGGGCAATAATTAAGAAGTTCCAATCAACTAAAGATGTTACGAATCTGCCTGGAAGAGGACGTGTGTCTATATTGTCTTAATGCACGGCGAGGAGGAAAGTTTGAGTGGACAAAAACTCTCCAAGGATCACAGATGGAGAATCGCAGAGATTAGTTGAGTCTTGGGGTCAGAAAGCCTAAAAAAAAAAAAAATCAAACAACCCCAACATCACCTCATGTTGTTTGGGAGGGATTCAAGAAAAATCCTTCTTGCTTATCCAGAAACAAACTCCAGCATATTCAGTTGTCAGACACGACTGGAAATTCAAAAGGGACCTGGTTCAGTGGTCAGATGAAACTATAAAAAGAGCTTTTTGGCAGCAAACCCACCAGATGGCTTTGGTGCAAGCAGGGATAAAAAGTACCCCATGCCCACGGTTAAAAATACCGCTGGATCTTTAATGTTGTGGGCCTATTTTTTTTGCTGGAGGTCCTGGACATTTTGTTCAGATACATGGTATCATGGATTCTAGCAAATACCAACAGATAAAAAATCAAAACCTGATGGCCTCTGCTAGAAATCTTATAATGGGCCATGGTTGGATCTTCCATCAGGACAACGATCCAAAACAAACATCAAAATCAACCCACAAATGTGTCACTGAGAACAAAATGAAGCTTCTGCCATGACCATCCCAGTCCCCTGACCTGAACCCTATAGAAAATGAGTGATGAACTGAAGAGAAGAAGCACCAACATGGATCTGGGAATCTGAAGGATCTGGTGAGATTCTGTATGGAGGAATGGTCTCTGATCTCTTGTCAGGTGTTCTCCAAACTCATCAGGCGTTATAGAAGACTCAGAGCTGTTATCTTGGCAAAAGGAGGTTGGAAAAAGTATTTAATAAAAGGGTGCCAATAATTGTGGCCAACATGTTTTGGAGAAAAGCATTTATTTCATAATGTGATTTACCCCCCACTTTCAATGGTTTTACTTCAATGAAAGGTTAGATTTCTGTGAATTTTTTTAATAAAAGATCAAAAGGATAAACAATGCAGATTTATTTTTTACAGCCATATTTAATCATATTTACCAGGGGTGCCAATAATTCTGACCACCACTGTACATTATGTAAACTTTTATGTTGGATGCAATTAATCACGATTAATAATTTTGATTGCACACATATATATATATATATATATATATAATACATAAAATAAATATTATATATATACACATATACAGTGGGGAGAACAAGTATTTGATACACTGCCGTTTTTGCAGGTTTGCCCACTTACAAAGCATGTAGAAGTCTGTAATTTTTATCATAGGTACTCTTCAACTGTGAGTGACGGAATCTAAAACAAAAATCCAGAAAATCACATTGTATGGTTTTTAAGTAATTAATTTACATTTTATTGCATGACATAAGTATTTGATACATCAGAAAAGCAGAACTTAATATTTGGTACAGAAACTTTTGTTTGCAATTACAGAGATCATACGTTTCCTGTAGTTCTTGACCAGGTTTGCACACACTGCAGCAGGGATTTTGGCCCACTCCTCCATACAGACCTTCTCCAGATCCTTCAGGTTTCAGGGCTGTCGCTGGGCAATACAGACTTTCAGCTCCCTCCAAAGATTTTCTATTGGGTTCAGGTCTGGAGACTGGCTAGGCCACTCCAGGACCTTGAGATGCTTCTTACAGAGCCACTCCTTAGTTGCCCTGGCTGTGTTTCGGGTTGTTGTCATGCTGGAAGACCCAGCCACGACCCATCTTCAATGCTCTTACTGAGGGAAGGAGGTTGTTGGCCAAGATCTCGCGATACATGGCCCCGTCCATCCTCTCCTCAATACGGTGCAGTCGTCCTGTCCCCTTTCCAGAAAAGCATCCCCAAAGAATGATGTTTCCACCTCCATGCTTCACAGTTGGGATGGTGTTTTTGGGGTTGTACTCATCCTTCTTCTTCCTCCAAACACGGCGAGTGGAGTTTAGACCAAAAAGCTCTATTTTTTGTCTCATCAGACCACATGACCATCTCCCATTCCTCCTCTGGATCATCCAGATGGTCATGTGCTGGCTTGAGCAGGGGGACCTTGCGTGCGCTGCAGGATTTTAATCCATGACGGCGTAGTGTGTTACTAATGGTTTTCTTTGAGACTGTGGTCCCAGCTCTCTTCAGGTCATTGACCAGGTCCTGCCGTGTAGTTCTGGGCTGATCCCTCACCTTCCTCATGATCATTGATGCCCCACGAGGTGAGATCTTGCATGGTGCCCCAGACCGAGGGAGATTGACCGTCATCTTGAACTTCTTCCATTTTCTAATAATTGCGCCAACAGTTGTTGCCTTCTCACCAAGCTGCTTGCCTATTGTCCTGTAGCCCATCCCAGCCTTGTGCAGGTCTACAATTTTATCCCTGATGTCCTTACACAGCTCTCTGGTCTTGGTTATTGTGGAGAGGTTGGAGTCTGTTTGATTGAGTGTGTGGACAGGTGTCTTTTATACAGGTAACGAGTTCAAACAGGTGCAGTTAATACAGGTAATGAGTGGAGAACAGGAGGGCTTCTTAAAGAAAAACTAACAGGTCTGTGAGAGCCGGAATTCTTACTGGTTGGTAGGTGATCAAATACTTATGTCATGCACTAAAATGGAATTTAATTATTTAAAAATCATACAATGTGATTTTCTGGATTTTTGTTTTAGATTCCGTCACTCACAGTTGAAGTGTACCTATGATGAAAATTACAGACCTCTACCTGCTTTGTAAGTGGGCAAACCTGCAAAAACGGCAGTGTATCAAATACTTGTTCTCCCCACTGTATATGTTTTTTATATAGGTGTATGTATATATATATATATATATATATATATATATATATATATATATATATATATATATATATATATATATACACACATACATACATACAAACAATATTTACATAAAATAAATATAATTATTAATATAGATTATTTTTATAAGATTTCTAATTGTTAGTGTGTATACGATGCATATAATGAAAATGATTGAGAATGTGACCATTTTTTACCTACATTTTACTGTACATTAATTCTTGCATAAGACATTCTGAATCTACTTCGCAACAATACATGATGTACTTGTAGTTGAAATGATGGTTCCCCTGAGTTATTTCACTTGTCAAAATGCTGTAAAAATATTGAGATCAAGAAATATAATTTTTAGCTATTCCACCCAGAGCTTCTGCTCACCCTGAGCCTTCAATTGTCTCCGCTGTGATTTCTCCATTCAGCTGGACATAAAACACACACGGCCGCATAAGGAAAATATCTTCAGCCTGTCTAGCTTTTTACTACTCTGCTCATTCAGACGCACACACACACACAAACTGTGCATGTCTGTTTTCCTTCACATTACTGATCGAGGTAATAGGCAAATAAATCACGTCTCAGAGGGGGTGTGTGTGTGTCCGTGCGAGTGTGTGTGTCCGTGCGAGTGTGTGTGTGTGGGTACGGTAATGCATTCAACTCAATAGTTTTAGTGCTCTACATTGCTACAGCAACAAATCTTAAACAGCATTAATATCCTGAAAAGAGCTGAAGCCACACACACACACACACACACACACACACACACACACACACACACACACACACACACACACACACACACACACACACACACCTGTACAACAGCACTCCTATTTCATTCATAATTATAATGTCTCGACTTCAGCAACAAACACAAGCTGCCACTGACCACAGTCCCTCAACTCATCACATATAATGTCCAGCGGTATTTAAAGTCACTACAGTAATCAAATATAACATCTATCACTATACTATATAATCTATTAAGTCACTGAACTAATTATATATAGCATTCATCACTAAACATCATCCCTAAATTAATAATGTTGGACATATAAAACATTCAAAGTCAATTAAACTATCATATCCTATCATATCCTATCATATCCTATCATATCATATCATCATCATATCAAATATAATTTGATAAGTCATTAAAATAATCAAATATAACATCTATCACTACAAACAGTCCCTAAACTAATAATATATAAAATATAAATATTTAAAGTCATTAATCAAATATAACAATATAACATCTATGACTATAAACTAATAATATACAATATTTAAAGTCACTGTATTAACAAATATAACATCTATCACTATACAGTTTATAAATATATCAAATATTTAGTCATAAAAAGAATCAAACGTAACATATATGACTATAAATACACTCTAAACTAATAATATATAAAAAATATTTTTAAGTCACTAAATGAATCAAATATACCATCTATCACTATATATATAGTCCCTAAATTAAAAATATATAAAATATAAATATTTAAAGTCACTAATAAAATATAACATCTGTGACTATAAACTATAAACTAATAATATACAAAATATTTAAAGTCACTGTATTGACAAATATAACATCTATCACTATACAGTCCACAAATATATCAAATATTTAGTCATAAAACTAATCAAACGTAACATATATGACTATAAATACACTCTAAACTAATAATACATAAAAAAAATATTTTTAAGTCACTAAACTAATTAAATATACCATCTATCACATCTAGCACAACGTCTTGTAGGCCCCCCACAACCACCCATTCTCCATCATACAGGATTTACAGTGATCAACACCTGTACACATCCTCCATCACACAGGATTTACACCACATGATTGCAACAATGCTTTTCTGGACCAGCAGCAGCAACAATATCAGGACATTTCCCTGCGTATTTCCCTGCCTCTACCAATCCAGTTCTATGAATCAGATTCTTCCATAATTCACACACAAACACACATACACACCTGTTAATGTTTTCTTCCTGTCTGTCTCTCTCCTCCTCAGGGGCTTCATAAAGACGCCTCCCTCTCCTCTTTTTCATTTGCGTTATAACCACTTTCTCTCACTTATTTTGAACTATGACGACTACTTCCACAGTCCGCGCTGGGTTATTTGAAGACAGCGTAGGCTGTTACAGGGTTGCCAGGTCTGTGCAACAAAACTAGCCCAATAGCCAGTCAAAAGTGGCCTCCCAAAAATAGCCCAATGCGATTTTCTCCATCAGGCGGCCGAATTCTTTACTGAATTTGTATGTCTGGGGGATTATAGTGTTAGAGTGCCGAAATTGTATCAACCCGCAGAATTTTTTTTTTTTATCCGCGGCAACAACTTAAAAGTAGCCTAATTCCGCAGGAAAACCGCAGACTTGGCAACACTGGGCTGTTAAGTGCTTTCCACACTTGCGCTTGACCAATTATATCTGGCACTAAGATGTTAGCAGCAGATCCTTTAAGTCCTGTAAGTTGCGAGGTGGGGCCTCCATGGATCAGACTTGTTTGTTCAGCACATCCCACAGATGCTCGATTGGATTGAGATATGGGGAATTTGGAGGGCAAGTCAATACCTCAATACCTGTTGTGCTCCTCAAACCATTCCTGAACTATTTTTGCTTTGTGGCAGGGTGTATTATCGTGCTGAAAGAGGCCACAGCAACCAGGGAATACCGTTTCCATGAAAGGGTGTACATGGTCTGCAACAATGCTTAGGTAGGTGGTACGTGTCAAAGTAACATCCACATGGATGGCAGGACCCAAGGTTTCCCAGCAGAACATTGCCCAAAGCATCACACTGCCTCCGCCGGCATGCCTTCTTCCCATAGTGCATCCTGGTGCCATGTGTTCCCCATGGAAGCAACGCACACGCACCCGGCCATCCACGTGATGTAAAAAAAAAACGTGACTCATCAGACCAGGCCACCTCCTTCCATTGCTCCGTGATCCAGTTCTGATGCTCACGTGCCCACTGTTGGCGCATTTTGGTGGTGGACAGGGGTCAGCATGGGCACCCTGACTGATCTGCGGCTATGCAGCCCCATACGCAACAAACTGTGATGCGCTGTGTATTGTGACACCTTTCTGTCAGTACCAGCATTAACTTCTTGAGCAATTTGAGCTACAGTAGCTCGTCTGTTTGATCGGACCACACGGGCCAGCCTTCGCTCCCCACGTGCATCAATGAGCCTCGGCCGCCCATGACCCTGTCACCGGTTCACCACGGTTCCTTCCTTGGAGCACTTTTGATAGATACTGACCACTGCAGACCGGGAACACCCCACAAGAGCTGCAGTTTTGGAGATGCTCTGACCCAGTCATCTAGCCAGCACAATTTGGCCCTTGTCAAACTCGCTCAAATCCTTACACTTGCCCATTTTTCCTGCTTCTAACACATCAACTTTGAGGACAAAATGTTCACTTGCTGCCTAATATATCCCACCCACTAACAGGTGCCGTGATGAAGAGATAATCAGTGTTATTCACTTCACCGGTCATAATGTTATGCCTGATCGGCATAACATTCGTTCCTAAACTATAAATATATAAAATATAACATTTTAGTCACTAAACTAATCAAATATATCACTATACACAGTCCCTATACATACATATATATACATATATAAAATATTTAAAGTCACTCATCAAATATGCAGCATCTATCACTATACATATTCTCTAAACAAAAATAACTTATTAACTTTACTGTAAGGTATTGATAATAATCCAGAATTCAAATGACGTGCGAACACAGATGTGTGGTTTTCCAACGACTGTGAATGTGACTTGTTTTATAATACTAAAACATAACATATGAATAACATTCTCTCAATAACACAAAAATATCATAAACTTTTCAATGCAGACCACCGCTCACCACGACCTGAAGATTCAAGCATCCATCACGATCCAAACAAAACTGCACAAAAGAGGTGTACCGGTGATCCATATGAACCCATCATCGCCACTGACACACACACACACACACATTGGACAGTGCGTGTGTGTCAGAAACTCACATGAATTCATTTGGACACTAAATTTGTGGTCGGCGATGAATCAGTGAGGTAATCTATCATCTTGTTCAATCTTCCTGTCATGTTCTCCTCTCTCTGTGATAGCGGCCGTACGTCTGTAGAGTGTGCTTTGTGCGAGTGTGTTTGTATCTTTGTGTGTGTTGGCGTGTGAAAAAAAGAAATTTCTGCCCTGCTCAATCACCCATAAAATAACCCAGCTGAGAGTTCCCACAATGCCCCTCTGCTCACACTATGACTGAATGAGTCAACACATACACAAACACCTACTATGTAAATATATCTACATATCTGGGGACTTTCTATTCACATCTATTGTTTTTAATATAAGATAACTATAGCACTAATTTAAATAAGCTCATTATAATCACTCTAGACTAACCTGAAACATAAGACCAGTTTTTAGATGAATGAAGACATTATTTAGTTCCTTTATGAATAAGGGCTGTCTGATTGTCTGTATATCTAGTATCCATTTATCTGTTTTTTCGTATGTACTTCCATCTATCCATCTGTCTATCTATCTATCTATCCATCTATCTATCTATCCATCTCTCTGTCTTTCTGTCTGTTCTTCCATCCATCCAATATGCCGATTTGCTGCTCAAGAAACATTTATTATTATTATCAATTAATAATACAATTTTTTTTCAGGATCATTTAATGAATAGAAAGTTCAAAAGAACAGCATTTATCTGAAATATAAAGCTTTTGCAACATTATAAATGTCTATACTGTCACTTGATCAATTTAATGCATCCTTGCTGAATAAATGTATGAATTTCTTTAAGTTCTTTCCTAAAAAAAAAAAAAAAAAAAAAAAAAAATTCTTACCGACCCAAAACTTTTGAACGGTAGTACAATGTTACAAAAGCTTTCTATTTCAGATAAATACTGTTCTTTTGAACTTTCTATTCATCAAAGAATCCTAAAAAAATTTTTACACAACTGTTTTCAACATTGATAATCATCAGAAATGTTTCTTGAGCAGCAAATCATCATATTAGAATGATTTCTGAAGGATCATGTGACACTGAAGACTGGAGTAATGATGCTGAAAATTCAGTTTTGCATCACAGGAATAAATTACATTTTAAAATATATTCAAATAGAAAACAGTTATTTTACATTTTAATAATATTTCACAATATTACTTTTTTTTTGTATTTTTAATAACATAAATGCAGCCTTGGTGAGCAGAAGAGACTTCTTTCAAAAACAATCAAAATAGTACAAAAAAAACAGCCAAACTTTTGACTGGTAGTGTATATACAGTAGATGTACTATATTTTAATATTTTTAATATTTTATATTACACAGTCTAATTCTTACTTCTACAGCATTTTTATGTATTATGTTGTGTGTGTGTGTGTCCATCTATCCATCTGTCCTTCCATCCATCCATCCGTCTATCTATTTGTCTGTCCATCTATCTGTCCTTTCATAAATCCATCCATCTGTCTATCTATCCATCTGTCTATATATCTATCGATCTCTCTGTCTTTCAATCCATCCTCCTGTCTATCTATCTGCCTGTCCATCAATCCATCTGTCTGTCCTGTGTCTGTCTATCCATCCATCCATCTATCTATCTATCTATCTATCTATCTATCTATCTATCTATCTATCTATCTATCTATCTATCTATCTATCTATCTATCTATCTATCTATCTATCGATCTCTCTGTCTTTCTGTCTGTCCTTCCATCCATCCATCTGTCTGTTCTGTCTGTCTATCCATCCATCCATCCATCCATCCATCCATCCATCCATCCATCCATCTATCTATCTATCTATCTATCTATCTATCTATCTATCTATCTATCTATCTATCCATCCATCCATCCATCCATCCATCCATCCATCCATCCATCCATCCATCTATCTATCTATCTATCTATCTATCTATCTATCTATCTATCTATCTATCGATCTCTCTGTCTTTCTGTCTGTCCTTCCATCCATCCATCTGTCTGTTCTGTGTCTATCCATCCATCCATCCATCTATCTATCTATCTATCTATCTATCTATCTATCTATCTATCTATCTATCTATCTATCTATCTATCTATCTATCTATCCATCCATCCATCCATCCATCCATCCATCCATCCATCCATCCATCCATCCATCCATCTATCTATCTATCTATCTATCTATCTATCTATCTATCTATCCTAAAACAGCATTGATTTATCTAGCTCTGATCCTGAAAGAATCCCCATGAGAGGAAGTTTCTTGTGTTGTACTGCCAGTCAGCTTCAGTCTCCGTGTCTCTGTCTTTCTCTCTCTCTCTCTCTCTCTCTCTCTCTCTCTCTCTCTCTCTCTCTCTCTCTCTCTCTCTCTCTCTCTCTCTCTCTCTCTCTCTCTCTCTCTCTCTCTCTCTCTCTCACACACTCACACACACACACACACACACACAATCAGCCCGAGACGACAGTGGAGAGTGAAGTGCCCTTGGGCCGCACAGCTAACCTGCTCCTAACTCACAAACACTCAAGATGAACTGCAGGATATTAACAAGATTAATACGACCATAAAGATATGTCCAGACAGTCCCCTGTGTGTGTGTGTTTGTGTGCTCCAGACTGTCTCCTGTCTGCAGTCTCTGATCTGCATAAATGCTCCATTACTTTCAGCCAGCTTACAGACTTTTTCACAGTGTGTGTGTGTCAATAAACATGAAGCCAAAGTGTCTGAATCTCCTGCAGTCAGCGCAGACAGAGCAAAAACTCTTCTCGTTAAAAACCCTTTGTGTGAGTGTGTTTATACTCACATGCGATGCGGACGTGCACCTTGCGGCTCTTGGTGGTTCCTGCAGAGCTCCAGGCGACACACTGGCACCAGTAATCTTCCAAACCAAACAACTCCTCCACCTGCTGTCGGGAAATTTCAATCCGTGCTTCCCTCACCACCAAACCTGCACACACACACACACACACATCAGATTCACAGCGGCAGACGTTTGACTGTCAGCGTAATGTCTGGTCCACATTGATTGAGAACATGCACATATTTTTGCCAAACAGATAAAATCTGATTGCACATTTAAAATGAAATGTATCCTAAACTAGGAAATCCAATGTAAATATCTGCATTAGAAATATTTGCAAAGAAAGTGTAGCTGCATGAGTTTTGAGCTGATCAAAGAAGCCTCAGGCAGGCTGTGTTTGCTTTTCTAACATATCTAAAAAATATGCCAAGAACGCTTCTTTTCATGTTTCTAACTAAAGAAGAGATGAGAATTTTGTGTAAACATTCTCGTCACAAAGCGTTCCTGTAGCTCAAACTGCAGAGCGCAGCAATCTCAAGGTCATGGGTTCGAACTGATGAACTGCATCGTTTGGATGCAATTTAAGTCATTTAGGATAAAAGCTGTCTGTCAAATGCATTCATGTAAAATGTGTAAACATTTCAGTTTCATGCCCAATCCTGCTCCAATAACTTGTCTGTTGTACATGTATAAATAATGAACCCCTCAATGTCTCCAAGACATATTCCCTGATACAAATCAATAGTTCACACTTACCCTCCTCTGTGTTTATTTGTTTAGTGCTTTGGGTATTTGTGTGTTTATGGCACCATTTGGTGCAGAATGATGGATGTGAACGGGAGAAACCTGTAGCCTTGAACAGAATAAGTGAAGTAAGACACACACATGAATGTTTAAACAAACATCACTCATGGTCAAGCATCTATAAAAGAACAGAGCAGGATTCACACAGGATGATGATCTAAACTGTGTTTTAGTCAAGAACTGAATGCTGACAGGCGTGCTCACTGCAACAAAAAAAATCATGTGTGCGATATCTTTGTATTGTTTACCTTTAAAAATTGTATTGTTTTCCTTTATGTGAGAAGCAAAACTGCATAAGATTTAAGACTTCAGAAAATACATCTGAAAAAAGCTTATAGTTTTTTTTCATGTTATAAGCATTCATTTCCCTTTCAAGGGAACTCGCGCTGCGTCACCGCTTTGGGAACGCCTCTGCATGATTGCGTCGTGAAGCACGTGTGTAATCAGTCCAATAGAGAGACGGAACGTCATAGGCGGGTGATGTCATAGACCCGGAAGGTATAAAGCATACCGGCAAACAAACGCCGCTAGCTTCTGTTGTCTTCAGTAAGCGCTCTGTGTAACATTGTCCTCTGTCAGCTCTGTATTTGTGTCTGAGTTCAGACTTTTTAGTTTTCATATAACAAGTTTGCAACACATACTGACACACTAAAAGAGAGACACTATGGCGAGCGAACAGCGTTTCAGAAGATGTGTTCCTCCCTGCTCTTGTTACATCACGAGTGGGGATACACATTTGATGTGCGTTGTTTGTCTGGGAGAGCAGCACGCTCAGTCGGCTCTCGAGGGGGCCGGCTGCGAGCATTGTGAGGCTTTGCCTCTGAGAGTGTTGCGATCCCGCCGGGCGCTCTTCGAAGGGAGCGCCGCGGCTCGCGTTCCCCGCGGCACAGGCCCCGCTGCTGCCGAGGCACACAATGGATCTGGCAGAGGGGTTAGAGACGGGCCAGCCCTTTCTCTGCCTTCACCTGGCAGGTCCAGTGCTGCTTCTCTGGGTTCGGGAGCCCGCGCTGCGGTTTCTCCCTCCCAGGAAGTGGCCTCGGCACTTCAGTTGTCCAGCTCCGAGGAGGTGGATGTCTGTAGTGTCGACGCAGGAATTGAAGACTCGCCACTTCAATCTCCTGCTAGTGAGGAGCTGGTGGAGGTTCTGAGCAGAGCTGTGGCCAGATTAAACATCGACTGGCCACAAGAAGATCAGGAGCGCGTCTCAGTAAAAAGCAGACTTGATGAGCGCTTCCTGCCAGCCCGCTCTGTTCAGCCTCCACGTCGGGGCTTACCGTTTTTCGCGGATCTCCACACCGAGGTGTCGAGAACGTGGAAACGGCCCATGTCATCTCGTATTTTCAGTCCCCAAACGTCCGTGTATAGTAACATCTTGGGGCTGAAAAGGCATGGGTATGGTTCAATGCCGAGGGTGGAAGAGATGCTTGCGAGCCATCTCTCTCCCGAGTCGGCATTGGCCATTAAAGCCCCGACATTGCCCACCAAGCCACTGAGAGCTACATCGGCACTGGTGGGCAAAGCGTACTCAGCAACGGGTCAGGCCGCCGCATGCCTACACACTATGGCTATTGTGCAGGCATACCAGGCTGACCTGCTGAAAGACCTGGGGAGTAGCCACGAGATCGGAGCAGATGTAATCAATGAGCTCCGATCCTCAGCAGATTTAGCTCTCCATGCCAACAAGGAGACGGCAAAATCTATAGGCCGCTCTATGGCAGCCCTGGTGGCCACGGAGAGGCATCTGTGGCTCAATCTTACGGAGATAAAGGAGAACGATAAACGCTTCCTGCTTGATGCGCCGCTGTCTCCTAGGGGCCTGTTCGGTGACGCCGTCCCTACTGTCACCGACAGGTTCCAGGAGGCAAAGAAACAGTCTGCGGTGCTCAAGCAGCTCCTTCCCCGTAAGCCCCAGGTCTCGTCTATTGCTGTGCGGGAGCAGCAGACCCCGGGTACGAGCTCCTCACACCGGGCGCAGCAAAAACAGAGTGTCGCCAACCGCACTCCCCCTCAGAAAGGGTGGGGCGGAGGGCGGCGCTCTCAGGCGCAGTCTTCTAAGAGTAAGACAGATATGCGGACTGTCATTATTTCGAGGAAGGCTGCGTCTAAGAAGCCCTGACGCCAGTGGGCCCCGAGCAGGCTCTGATTATGACTCAAGAAGTACAGACCCTCCTGCGGAAAGGGGCCATAGAAAAGGTCCCTCTGTCCGACAGGGAGTTAGGGTTCTACAGCCGGTACTTCATCGTGCCAAAGAAGGATGGGGGGCTGCGCCCTATTCTAGATCTGCGCATCCTCAACCGCTCAGTAGCAAAACTCAAGTTCAGGATGCTTACACTCAAACATATTGTGTCTCAAATCAGGTCCGAGGACTGGTTTGTCACGATAGATCTCAAAGATGCCTATTTTCATGTCTCCATCCTTCCGCAGCACAGGAAGTACCTGAGGTTCGCTTTTGGGGGAGAAGCGTACCAATATCGGGTGCTTCCCTTTGGTCTAGCCCTTTCACCCCGCACCTTCACTTGCGCATGCAGGGGATCCGCATTCTCAACTATATCGACGACTGGCTGATACTAGCACAGTCAGCACGCCTGGCGGTTCAACATCGAGACACACATGAGGAAGTTAGGACTGAGGCTCAACTTCAAGAAGAGCGTTCTTTCTCCAGTTCAGAGAATAACGTATCTAGGCGTGAGTTGGAACTCGGTCTCTATGCAGGCCCGCTTATCAGAGCCTCGCATGAGATCGATCCTCTCAGCAGTAAAAGGGGTGAAGCTAGACCAGTCACTCACTGTCAAACAGTATCAGAGGCTATTAGGTCTGATGGCAGCAGTATCCAACGTGATTCCTTGTGACATGTTGTACATGAGACTGTTACAGTGGTGGCTCAAGACCAAAGGATATTCCCCGAGGGGAAAGCCTTTTCGCGTGATCAAGGCAACGCGGCGGTGTCTCTGCACCTTGGTCATGTGGAAGGATCCTTGGTTTCTGGCCCAAGGCCCGTTACTGGGGGCACCGTGTCGGCGGGTATCTCTGACCACGGATGCCTCCCTTACGGGTTGGGGGGCGACCATGAGTGGTCGCTCGGCCCAGGGCTTATGGCAGGACTGTCATCGTTCGTGGCACATAAATTGCCTAGAAATGCTGGCGGTGTTTCAGGCTCTGAAACACTTCCTGCCATACCTCAGGGGCCATCATGTGCTAGTACGCACGGACAGCACATCGGTGGTCTCCTATATAAACCATCAGGGGGGGTTGAGGTCGCGCCTATTATACAAGTTGGCCCGCCAGATCCTCCTGTGGGCCCATGGGAAACTGCATTCAGTCAGGGCAGTTTATATCCCAGGGCGCCCGAATGTGGAAGCAGACATCCTGTCAAGGCAGGGGCTGAGGCCCAGGGAGTGGAGACTCCACGCCGAGGCCCAGGGAGTGGAGACTCCACACCGAGGTGGTGGAGCTCCTTTGGGAGAAGTTTGGCAGGGCCGAGGTGGATCCGTTTGCCACACACGAAAACTCTCATTGTCGACTATGGTTCTCCCTAACGCCTCCAGCTCCTCTGGGACTGGACGCCATGGTACAGGAGTGGCCGAGGCTGCCCCTGTACGCATTTCCCCCGATTGCTCTGCTTCCGGGAGTTCTAGAGAGAGTGCGCCGGGACGGGGCCCGTCTTCTGCTAGTAGCTCCGTTCTGGCCAGCCCGAGTTTGGTTCGTGGACATTGTGTCGCTCCTCGATGGCCCTCCCCTGGAAATTCCGTTCAGGAGGGACCTTCTCTCTCAGGTAGGCGTTTTGTCCTCCGCCGTTTCTGACGTCAGACCAGGAAAAATCTAATCTGCTTTGCCCTGTTCGTGCACTGGATGCTTATGTCCACAGAGCTGCCCTGTGGAGGAAATCAGAACAGCTATTTGTCAGTTACGGGCCACCCTCGAGGGGGGGTCCGGCTTCAAAGCAGAGGATGAGCAAGTGGGTAGTCGAGGCTATTTCACTTGCTTATGTGGCAGCCGGACAGCCTTCCCCATCGGCTGTCCGGGCCCACTCAACCAGGAGTATGGCTGCCTCTTAGGCATTTTTGGCAGGGGCCTCCCTGCAGGACATTTGTGATGCGGCAGGATGGTCCTCACCGCTCACCTTTGTCAGGTTCTATGAACTGGACATTAATGTTACTCTGGGGGCTCGGGTGCTCGCCTCATAGACAATGTTACAGGCGGGCATCCGGCTCCTATGGGGGCGTGGGTATTCTCGTTCCCAAAGCGGTGACGCAGCGCGAGTTCCCTTGAAAGGGAACGTGTCGGTTACGCATGTAACCTTAGTTCCCTGAATAGGGAAAGAGATGCTGCGTCACCCTGCCATACTCCCCGCATGCCCGCAAGTGTCTTGCTTCAGCCTTTTAACAGAAGCTAGCGGCGTTTGTTTGCCGGTATGCTTTATACCTTCCGGGTCTATGACGTCACCCGCCTATGATGTTCCGTCTCTCTACTGGACTGATTACACACGTACTTTACGACGCAATCACGCAGAGGAGTTCCCAAAGCGGTGACGCAGCTTCTCGTTCCCTATTCAGGGAACTAAGGTTACATGCGTAACCGAGACGTTACAATTAATTTATGCCTAAAACAAGAAATGTTCCACTCAAGTCGAGATCATTTAATAAGTTCCACAAATTAAGTGGCCTCTTAAGTGGCCTCTTAAGGTTTCTGTAATTTTTCTTCTCAAATTATTTAAAGGTGCAATATGTAAGATTTTTGCAGTAAAATATCCCAAAACCACTAGGCCAGTGTTATATATTTTGTTCAGTTGAGTACTTACAATATTCCAAATGTTTCCAACTATTTATAAATCGTGAGAAAATTGCGATTTTAACCAAGGAACCGGGACGTGTGAGGGAGTCGCCTGTCAATGGCATCATATCTGCGTTACCCTCGGTTTCTGCTTTTACTGCCGTAGAAACCATGGGAATAGATGTGGACAACTGCGTAATGTCTAGCGGCACGCTGTTGTAGTTTCATTAAAACATTATGGACCATAGCAAGCAGACTTTGGAACAAAATGAGAAATCAAAAGAGGACCAGTATCAACGTGCCGTTTTCGAGATGGCGAGAGCTTCGCAACAAACTGTGATGCCGTTCTTGCATGTGCTTTATTAGACAGGTGAGCAAATGTACGTAAAATGAATCAATGTTATGTAGCTCAACACGATGAAATATTAGAATATCATCAGTATGATGTTCTAATGTTAATGTAGCTTACTGCTAGTCTCATACAGCCAACAAACTAACACACAGAATAACATTATAACTTTTAACACACTCAAATGCAGTTTAGATAGTGTAGACCAAGTGAAACAGCATTGCGTTTCCTCACAGTTTTAATTGGTCAAATAAACTGACCTGTATGAGTAGTAATTCAGCACTTGCAAGTAGTTTGGTAGAATGAAATGTCCTCATTTCTTTATAACCCCCGGGACTCGCGGGTGTGGCGCTAATATCTGTCTCTTATTAGTAATCGCGCCCTGCTTCATACCACAGTCATGTTAAAAAACATGAATGCATTATTTCCCCATAAACATTATTAGATCCATCGGTATTACAACAAGTTCCATGATTCCACGTTCATTCACTGCGTCATTCACTGCGTCAATCTACGCCTTTGTTATTGTTTTGAAGAGGTTAGCGACCCCTAGCGGCGAAAAAATACACAGTGTAGCTTTAATTTAGTTCAGATATTTTATACTGGGTAAACGACAAACATACTAATTAAGAAAATTATTTTCGCAGTGCCCACACATAAACGTGAAAGAAAGTAAAGAATTTAAAGAGCAAACAAATATTAAAATACACTTTAAACCCTAACACTCAAAATACTTAATTGGTTTGAGTAGGACAAACTCAAACCAAATTAAACAGATTAGTTCAGTGAACTTTCTTTTTCTTTTGAGTTCACAGCACTGACATATTTCAAGTAAACTGAACTGTTTCATTCTTTTGAGTTGTATGAACTCATTTCCTTTAATTTAGACTAACTTAAGTTTAACTGAAACTGGGCTGGAAGTTTTTACTTCCCAGTATGCTTTGCCCATGGCACTCGAAAGGGAGAGTAAATGCTAAAATCAAGTGTTATATGTATTTTGTGAAAGATTAATGGTAAGGGGGATTTAGTAGTGATTAATGTTTTGTTATGCTAATTTAGAAGAGTTTCTGTTAATATGGGTTTTTGGAGAGTTACCATCATGGTGACAAGTGACGCATGCGGCTTGGTTTGAGAGCAGGTAAGTTACATGTTTTAAGTTGGTGTACTCATTCAGTAAGTGCTATACCATGCTACTATTAACATGTTAGCGAATTAGCAAGTTGGCATTTTCTGAATTAGTTTTTTTATAGCTAGCAACCTGTTATAGCTATAACCTAATAATTTTAAGTTAAATGTATAAATTAGTGTACTCAAATATTTCAAGTTAAGAACAATAGAAATATGAGTACAAAATAAAAATCTTACTTAAACTTTGAGTTTCTTAACTTAAAAAAAATTCTCATTCAACTTTTTTGAGTTCTGACAACTTATTAGGGTATATAACTCAGAACTTAATTAAAAAGTTAATTAAATATTTATGTTAATTGCTATCAAAATGTACGAGTTAGCTAACTCAGTACTTCAAGTTAGGAGCAATTACCATGCATGAGTACTACAAACTCAAAACTTAAAATTGGGAACATCATAACTCAAAACATTTGAGGTAACTGATTACCTCAAATTTTTTGAGTTAGCCCAACTTACAAATAAGGAACTCAGTTTGCATTGCAAGGCAGCAAAAGAATCATGTTAAAGTTTTAGTCTTAAGTTCTGTTATCATGACACCCACGTCTCAAAACACTTGTTTTCTGTCAGCCGAGCATGAGAAACAATACATGGTGTGTTTGCAAAGTAAAGGCGGCTATAGATAGTTAAACAGATGCAAGAAAGAAAAGACCAATCATAAATCAGTATGCAAATAAATGTAAGTAAGCCAGTTGCAAAACAGCATGCCCATATTACAATGTCACTGTCAGTCACATTTTGCATGCTAAACATTCTAGCAAAGTCACTTAGAGATTCTGAGGAACTTTTATCTTAAAGCTGCACTATGTAACTTTTTTGTTCAAAATTAGAAAAATTTAAATGAGTCAATACATCATCAATACTTCTCCAAAACGGTCTTTGTCTTGGCCTGGTTCAATATGATTTATAGACCTGATGGGATGGTTTTCACAGGAAATTGCGTATACATAACAGCACTCCTCTCCTGCAACACACATGATCTGAGGAATTATTCATACCTGGAGCTCAAACGCTGGAGGACGACACACTGAACCATAATATTAAGTGTTAGAGGTTTGTTGAAATCACTATGAGCTCTAGCAACAGCAATGCTGCCTTAAAAACATCCCTAACAATAGACTGTTGGATGAATATCAATACAGCGCTGCCTTGCAAGCAAAAAAAGACACACAAAGCATGTAAAAGCATGCGCACACACACACACACACACGCATATAAACACAGGCAGAAAATCAATGACAGCAATAATGGGATGGGGTGCATTCACAACAAGATCTGTAAGCACACACACTTTTGTTTTGGATTATTGTGAATATGAATTTAAAACGGGCATCAAACTGAATTCCTGTTGTGAATTTCTCTCAAGAACGGCAGATGAATCTGGACCATTCA
Organism: Coreius guichenoti; assembly: GCA_039654105.1. Taxonomy (NCBI): domain Eukaryota; kingdom Metazoa; phylum Chordata; class Actinopteri; order Cypriniformes; family Gobionidae; genus Coreius; species Coreius guichenoti. The sequence continues at coordinate 5,161,119 of CM077169.1, read as the reverse complement.
CTCACCGCCTCTCTCTTTACTGTTCTGTGTTATTCGCTTGAAAATATTGTGCATGTGAATAATTATCACAAACATACACTGCCGTTCACTGCCGGTCAGTTAGAATTTTTTTAAAGAAATTAATTATTCAGAAAATATGCAACAAATTGACCAAAAGTTGCAGTAAAGACATTTTTAATGTTACAAAAGATTTCTATTTCAAATTTTGAACTTTCTGTTCATCAAAGAATCCTGAAAAACACGTTTAAACAAAAATATGAAGCAGCACAACTGTGATAATAATAAGAAATATTTCTTGAATATAGCAAATCAGCATATTAGAATGATTTCTGAAGGATCATGTGACACTCAAGACTGGAGTAAAGATGCTGAAAATTCAGCTTTGATCACAGGAATAAATTACATTTTAAAATATATTTAAATAGAAAACAGTTATTTTAAATGGTAATAATATTTCACAATCTTGCTGTTTTTACTGTATATTTGTACTGTGCTTCCCGGCCCCATACTTTTGAATAGCAGTGTATATATTGGAGTATGACATCATTAAAGGTGCTGTGTGTAAGAATGACAGCTAGTGGTGGAAATGGGTACTGCGGTCCAAATTCAAAGTATTGTTTGCACCTTGACGCTCGCGTAGGTTGCCAGTTTGAGGACACGCAACAGGAATGAGCACAATTGACAATGTAAGGTGAGGATACTTTGTTGATGAGTTTTATCCTCATTTTAATGTGCTTCTGTTCATAGAGATTTTTAGATGGATGCCGAGGCTTTTTAGGTTGGGTAGAATCTACGATCTCTGACCCAGTTTGTTTGCCAACTGGCACCTGTGGTGTCGAAATACTATTGGGTAAATTGGCAACGTGCGTTATCTCACAGACCAAAACAAAAACAGACATTCCGACACGGAACGCACATTAACTGGCTGTAGCATTGTTTTTCAGAGAAACGAGTATGTGAACTCAGCATATTTCCTAAATATCTGCAAACATATTATGATATTTTTATACTTTAGTAGAGTCAAAAACTTACATACAGCACCTTTAACTCTTTCCCCGCCAAACACGCAATTTTCCGTTATTTGTGAGAAAACGCTTCCCCGCCAAACACAGAATTTTCCGTTATTTGTAAGAAAACGCTTCCCCGCCAAACACGGAGTTTTCCGTTATTTGTAAGAAAACGCTTCCCCGCCAAACACGGAATTTTCCGGGTTTCCGTGTTTTCACTGTTATAAGCTAGGGGACGCTATTACGCATCTTCTGAATGAGTACAGAATCTCCTGATCAAAACACAGGCGAAGACGACGCAAAAAAACAAGCGATCGTATGTAAGCAGATGCAAAATAACGTGATCATCAACATTAAACATCATATAAATCAAAACTATCTAATGTTACTGAATGAGATGTCGACCCAGGACGAGCTATAGGACGGTGAAAATATTAGGGGTGTTGATGGACTCGATCTACTCCATCTGTGTTTGATCATCACTCTGAATCTGATCTGGATGTAGTCTTTGACAAAAACGGGATTTTCTCAGCTTTTTGTTCAAAATGTTGCTTTTTTTATGAAACTTACCCATATTTAAGTGTTGATAAAAAAGGAATGCATGAAGCTAGAATAAAAAGTTAAAAGCAGAGGGTCTGCTCTTTCTTTTGATATATTGCATGTGCATATTCATACAACAAAATATTCTATGGGCCATTACATTTTTATGAAAATGATCAAAAACCCTGGCGGTGGCTGGCAACTTTTTTTAAAAACGCTGGCGGGGAAAGAGTTAAGAACAAGATATTTAAATACTGTCTCTGATTTCAAATTGTGTTTCAAAAAGCCAAAAAAAATATTTTCATTTCAGTGAATCAGTTCAAATGGTCCTTTTCATTTAATGAATCAATTCAAAACTCAGATTCTAGGATTTGTTTTCATGGTCACTTAAAATTATTCATAGTAGTCCCTGTGCAGCAAATATACACTCTAAAAAATGCTGAGTTGTTTCAACCAAAATTTGGGTCAAATATGGACAAACCCAGCCGTTGAGTTAAATTTTTTAATTCATTTTTTAACCCAACGGTTGGGTTTGTCCATATTTGACCCAAAATTGGGTTAAAACAACCCAGCATTTTTTAGAGTGTAATATAATATAATATAATATAATATATAAATACATTTTAAATAAATTATTATTATTATACATGCAGTTTTTTATGAGCTCAAATTAATTGAGTTAATAGACAGAATATTTGTCCTACATTATCGGCCACCACAGAATAAATGATCAGTCTTAATTTCCAGAAATCAGTGGAAACTTTGTGAATGTGGTGGACGTTTTTTCTGAATGGCATTCTGTTGTAAATATGTTTGTCTGTTTAAAGTCACCATGAAATCAAAATGGACAATTCTTATTTCTAATGGAATATTGCAGTATTTATTATAAATAATGTATCCGTGCACATCATTATTTTTTTTTAAATGTAATCTTTAATTCACTTCCCTTCCCTCTTGCAGCTCATCTCTTCTCTTCTCCGATGACGAAGGCGGGGCAACCTGTCACTCACATGAGATTGACCAATAGCAAACCAGAACCATCTAATCAATTCCCCATGGACAAAATCAAGTCCCGCCCTACTTTGTTTTGTTCGAGAAGCCATTTCACTCATCACAATAGAAAAGAAAAGACTATTGCTTGCCACCTCTAAACAAGACCATATGAGATGAAAACCACAGCAGTAAATAGTTTCTGATTGAACCAGGTAATGAGTCTCATTCTGAATCTTCTGCACAATGTGGACACACAAAACACTCATCAAACATACTGAGCCGATTACACACCAGCATTTCATGGCATGGAACAGATTTAACCTTGTTTACTCAAAATCGCCAAAATGAACAATGAAATTGATTCATAATGATATTACACCACTCCAAATAGAGACAGATAGCGATGCCAGAGGGAGCTTGCGGCCGGCGAACAAAGAGAGACCTGGAGAGTGAAAATCTAATTAAAAGCATAAACTATACCTCTCTTGCTCTTTTTCACTCTCTCTAAATCTCTTTCTCTCTCACACACGCCATCATTTTTTATGATAAACGTTAACTGTCGCACACTAAGGCCCCTCGATAAAGTTCCACGAGTGTTTAGAGCAGCCGGTCCCATTTCGCCGGCCCATAATAACTACACGCTCTGACCCCGAGTAATATCCGAGGTGTGATTATGACAGTAAAGTTTCCACCACAGAGATTATTAGAGCAGAATTACTGCGGCGGGTTGATATCAAAGATCCATTAGAGTCATTAGCTCAATAGGAGCTTGTTAACCTCTGCGTAATGAATTGAGCTCTTCGCTCGCCCACACTGAGAGCGGCTCGTGTCGGTTTCTCCTGCGGTGAGGTGATTGCTCTTCAGCCTCAGCCAATACATGTTATTTTCACTCTGAATGATCGAATGTTAGTGGAGAGCTGCTAGCTTTCCCAACCTCGAAATGCACAGCAGTGTTTCTTCAACAGCAAACATTAGGCCTCTACGTGAATGCAAATGCCTTTTAATTCTCACATACATGTTGCGTTCTCAGTGCTGCTGCAAACGAGTGCTAAAGCAAACATTAACATTATTCTACAGAATCACTACCTTTTGAATGGTTTGGGGTCAGTAAATTAATTCATAGTTTTATTCAGCAAGGACTCATTAAATTGATCAAAAGTGACATCAAAGACTTTTAGAATGTTACAAAAGATTTAAACTTTGTTATCATCAAAGAATCCTTAAAAAACATGTATCATGGTTTCCACAAAATATGAAGCAGCACAACAGTTTTCAACATTGATAATAATAAGACAAGTTTGAGCAGCAAAGTATCATATTAGAATGATTTCTGAAGGATCATGTGACACTTAAGACTGGAGCAATGATGCTGAAAATTCAGATTTGCACCACAGGAATAAATTAAATTTTATAATATATTCAAATAGCAAACAGTTATTTTAAATTGTATTAATATTTTACAATATTACTGTTTTTACTGTATTTTTGATCAAATAAATGCCTCAGTAAGCAGAATTCTTTAAAAAAAAAAAAACATTTTATCGACCCCACAATTTTGAATGGTAAAGAACCTAGCTAATTATTGACTATACCTGGACACAAAGGGATAGTAAATTATTAAAAATCTTCAATTTATGTTTCACTATCATTTAATCATCTTTCTAAATAAACCAATACAGCAACCAATAATGCTAATAAGGCAGTATTAGTCTCTCTTCTGCTGACATCAGCTCTGCAGCGCTCATGGTGTTTATAGGATGTTACTGCAAGTTAAAGATTTCTTAAAGGGCACCTATTATGCCCTTTTTTACAAGATGTAAAATAAGCCTCTGATGTCCCCAGAGTGTGTATGTAAAGTTTTAACTCAAAATACCCCACAGATCATGTTTTACAGCATGTTAAAATTGCCATTTTTGGGGGGCGAGCAAAAACGTGCTGTTTTTGTGTGTATCCCTTTAAATGCAAATGAGCTGGTGCCTCCGGCCCCCTTTCAAGAAGAGGGCGGAGCTTCAAGAGCTCATGCTCCAGTGTCAGGACAATCTCATCGCATCGGAATGAAAATGCCAGAACAGAAACTGTCACTAGCAGTGTTCAGTTCGAACCGGAGTCAGACAATAATGCCTACAGAGGCAGAGAATAAATGATGCATGGAGATAGAACAGGTATAATTTAGTTTAATTATGGTTATAACTTATATGTCATCTTGCTTTTATCCAGTATGTTTTATGAAGTTTATTGTACTTCACACAAAAAATGAAGCGTCTGTTTTACTCCACAAAAACAATGTAAGAGCGGAATAAAACACAGTACAAGAAGTGTACATTAAAGTCTTATACATAAACTCTCTCTCTCTCCCTTGCATTATCATCAGCACACACAGCAAATTACACAAAAACACTCCTTACAACTAACAGTAAACAAATATATACAGACCTTTTCAGGGGGTGCTTAATAAACTGGTAAACTTTATATCCGTAAAAGAACTCTGATGAATTGTAATAAAGTGCTCGCTCTCCCTTTCATTACTGCCGTGACTAGTATCGCTCCAGAGACTGTAAGCTGGATCACGAACAGTTGGTACTGATCCATCCTTGAGTAAAAACTTTTTAGCAAAGCCTGCCTTGTATTGCCCCTCGTTCACAAAGCAGTCTGGAGTGAAATGATTTGCGCAGACATGAACCTATACCTGCTCCGGCGTCGAAACAATAGCGGACTGTGTACAGCTCACTCAGGGCAGGTCTATGCTGAAACGGCAGTGTCCGTCAACAGTCGTGGGAGGGGCCTGTGCAAAGTGACGTCACTTTGCCCAGAATCTGCAAACGGCTCATTCTGAGACACTGCTTATGATTTATGGGGATTAAAAAAAAAAACACTGGGTGGAATTTTATCATTATAGGGTGGTTGTGTACACAGACTGCCAACACACATTTATGTTCAAACCATGTAAAAGTGAATTTTGCATAATAGGTGCCCTTCAAAACATTTTGGAAGAAAATTACTTACACCTTTACCTGCACCTTTCAACTATGAATTGTAGCATATTAGCTTTTGAATATCACCAAAAGTGGACTTGGATCACACACTGTTCCTGACTTTTACTTTGTATTCTGTTCTCACAGTGTGCAAACATTTATGCATTTGGCAAATGCTTTTATCTAAAGTGACTTACATTGCATTGAAGGTATACAGTGCCCTCCACTAATATTGGCACCCTTGGTAAATATGAGCAAAGGCGGCCAATTATTGCAACCCCCTTTTCCCAAGATAACAGCTCTGGGTCTTTTCCTATAATGCCTGATGAGTTTGGAGAACACCTGACAAGAGATCAGAGACCATTCCTCCATACAGAATCTCTCCAGATCCTTCAGATTCCCAGATCTTCTCTTCAGTTCACCCCACTCATTTTCTATAGGGTTCAGGTCAGGGGACTGGGATGGCAGAAGCTTCATTTTGTGCTCAGTGACATATTTGTGTTGATTTTGATGTTTGTTTTGGATCATTGTCCTGATGGAAGATCCAACCATGGCCCATTATAAGATTTCTAGCAGAGGCCGTCAGGTTTTGATGTTTTATCTGTTGGTATTTGCTAGAATCCATGATACCATGTATCTGAACAAGATGTCCAGGACCTCCAGCAAAAAAATAGGCCCACAACATTAAAGATCCAGCGGTATTTTTAACCGTGGGCATGGGGTACTTTTTATCCCTGCTTGCACCAAAGCCATCTGGTGGGTTTGCTGCCAAAAAGCTCTTTTTATAGTTTCATCTGACCACTGAACCAGGTCCCTTTTGAATTTCCAGTCGTGTCTGACAACTGAATATGCTTGAGTTTGTTTTTGGATGAGCGAGGAGGATTTTCCTTGAAACCCTCCCAAACAACATGTGGTGATGTACGTGCTGTTTTTAAGGATTTCTGACCCCAAGACTCAACTAATCTCTGCAATTCTCCATCTGTGATCCTTGGAGAGTCTTTGGCCACTCAAACTCTCCTCCTCACCGTGCATTAGGACACACATCTTCTTCCAGGCAGATTTGTTAGTTGATTGGGACTTCTTAATTATTGCCCTGATGGTGGAAATGGGAATTTTCAATGCTTTAGCTATTTTCCTACAGCCACTTTCTATTTTGTGAAGCTCAACAATCTTTCGCTGCACATCAGAACTATATTCTTTGGTTTTACTCATTGTGATGAATGATTAAGGGAATTTGGCCTTTGTGTTTCCTCATATTTATACTCCTGTGGAACAAGACATCATAGCTGGACAATGTTATGCTCTAGTCACCCTGGTGTGCTAAAAAAAACATAAATATGAATGGGAATATACTTCAGAGATATTTTACTCACAAGAATTTCTAGGGGTGCCAATAATTGAGAAAAACATTTATATCATAATGTGAGTTTTCCCCCACTTTCAATTCTTTTACTTCAATGAAAGGTTAGAATTTTGTGATTTTTTTTATGAAAGATCAAAAGGATAAACAATGCAGATTTATTTTCACAGTCGCCTTTGCTCATATTTACCAAGGGTGCCAATATTAGTGGAGCACAGTATGTATCATCAGTTCATGCATCTTTTGTCTAAAAGATGATTCATATTCCATAAGTTACTGCCACTATTGGAAGAGAACAAAATTTGAACTGAATTGCGCTGGATAATGTCAAGTCAAGTCACCTTTATTTCTATATCGCTTTATACAATACAGATTGTTTCAAAGCAGCTTTACAGTGATAAACAGGAAAATAATGATCAATAATGCAAACAGATATCAATTCTGCTGTAAAGCAGAATAATAACTTTGCAACATTGACACTGTTGAACTGAATTGAATCAACACTGAACTATACTGAGCTGAATGACACTTTTGTCTTCTGTAGAGCCACTTTATACTGTAGATTAATTGAATTTGTTTCATAATCGATGACTTCTGCAACATTAACACTGTTATCGAACTAAATTGAGCTGAATAATAAAACTATTGTGTTCTATTAAGCTGCTTTACTAATTTTGATGAATTTTGCAACATTAACACTTATTTTCCTGTTTATCACCATGAAACTGCTTTAAAACAATCTGTATAAAGCGCTTTATTATGTGATTTGACATTCAATGATGTTCAATCATCTAGGCTGTGTCTCTGGCCATAGTTTTTGGTGACTAGACTTAATCTCAGTGTCCATAGCAGTCATATAAAAGAAGCCTTCATAGAGAGCTCTGATAACATTACATAAATAATACACAAACCTGTATGTGTCAGGGAGGGGGTTATCTGTCTCTCTAGCAGCACCTTTAGCAATGGAAACCATGAATAAACCAGAGCTATCACATTTTTATTGCACCTCAGAAAAGGCCATAATGTTTCCGACCCATAAACGAGAGTGATGGTGAATGAAGTGTGTGTGTGTGTGTGTGTGACTGACCCGACGTCTCGTCCACCCGCTCCTCTATGGTGTGCTCTCTCTGATGGACCCACTCGCCGTTGCATTTGAAGTAGATCTGTGCGGCGGGCGTGGCCGTGCAGAAGAGATTGACAGCCTTGTTCTTGACGATGTAAGCGTCCTCCGGCTCCAGCAGGAAGTGCGGGAGGGGCTCAGGCGGGTCGCTAGGGAAGGTCTCTGGCAGCTCACCCAACCCCAACAGGAAGTCATCATCACCTGGGAAAAAAACACAGACAAGGTGAACCTTAAAGAAGGCATGAAATGGAAGTTGTGATCATCTTTTCTTCCCTATTGTGACGTATATCCAAGTGAAAAGGTTTCTTGAACATGAAAAAAATAGGGCGGGACTGGATTTTGTCAATGGGGAATTGATTGGATGGTTGTGGTTTGCTATTGGTGGATCTCATGTGAGTGACAGGTTGCCCCGCCCTCATGCCAGTAAACACATCATCAGAGAAGAGATGTCACTGCAGAGAGGGTGGGGAAGTTATTTTGATTAAAGATTACAAGGGCACATGAATTTAAAAAAATAATGATGTGCACAGATAAATCATTTATAATAAATACTGCAATATTGATCAAAAGAGACAGTAAAAACTTTTATAATGTTATACAAAAGATTTCTATTTCAAAGAAATGCTGTTCTTTTGAACTTTCTATTCATCAAAGAATCCTGAAAAAAATGTATCATGCTTTTCTCAAAAATATGAAGCAGCACAACTGTTTTCAACATTGATAATAATCAGAAATCATCATATTAGAATGATTTCTGAAGGATCATGTGACACTGAAGACTGGAGTAATGATGCTGAAAATCCAGCTTTGATCACAGGAATAAATTACATTTTAAAATATATTCAACTAGAAAACAGTTCTTTTAAATTGTAATAATATTTCACAATATTACAGTTTTTACTGTATTTTTGACCAAATAAATGCAGCCTTGGTGAGCATGAGACTTCTTTCAAAAACATAAAAAGAAAATACTTTCCGATCCCAAACTTTTGTATGGTAGAGTACATATAACCAAACACCGTATGAAATGAGTATAAATTAGTTTTAGAATCAATAACACATCTCTCAATATCGCAGAATAAACTTTTGCCACAAATTCCCATTACGCCAATTTATTCACAAATGTCAGTTTCCTCAGAGCGTCGTATAATTCCCGTCTGCTGAGCGTGTTCGGGGTCCGGAGAGGCTTCACACGCTGAATCTGGTGCAGGACTGTTTTTGGCTCTCATTATGAAACAGGATCTCACGGTTGTCTTGAACTGATCCCTGGTTAATGGAGTAACTGCTGGTTATTTTTAGCCTCCTAGTTCAAATAAACATGACATTCTGAGATCTCTCTTATACTCTCTCTATCATTCGTTCCCTTTGCTCTGAGGGAATGGACTATTAAATGAATGAACAGATGGATAAATAAATAGACAAACAATTAAACATGACTATGAACTAATGAACATACATGAACGGATGAATGAACAAATGAGATATTATGTAAACAAACAAATTAACATATGAATGGACAAACTATTGAATGAGCAAGCACATGAATGTGACAAACAAACGAACAAATCTATTGTGAATTAACAAAATAATGAATGAATTAATGAACAACTGAATGAACTAAGGCAAGAATGAATACATGAATAGATGAATAACAAACAAACAAGGATGGATGAATGAACAAAAATCCATGAACATGAACACTTGAATCAATCAACAAACTAATGAATGAAAGAACAGACGAATAAACTAATGAATGAACAAATGATCATGACTGAATAAATGAAGGAACAGACAAAAGAACAAACATGTAATGAATAAAAAAAATTATAAATGAATTTATGACCAAATCAATAAACAAGAATGCATGAATGAACTAATCAATGAACAAATAAAACAATATGTGAATGAACAAAACTTAATGAACATGAATAAAGAGATTAATCACAAAAATGAACAGATGAACAAATAAATGAACAAACTAATGAATGTATGAACAAATTATCTATTTAACTAATGAATGAATGGACAGAAATCAATGAACAAGAATGAATCAATCAACAAACTAATGAATTAAAGAACACAGAAATAGACAAATGAACAGAACAACAAATAAACTAATGAATGAACAATCAAACAAATGAACATGGCTGAATAAATAAATGAACAGGCCAAAGAACAAACTTGTATTACATCAATAAATGAACAAATTAAGATATGATTAAATAAATGAACAAACAAACTAATGAATGAACAAAAATCAACAAACATATGAATGAATCATGGAAGAATCAGTCAGCAAACTAATGAATCAAAGGACACAGAAATAGAAAAGTGAACAGAACAACAAATAAACTAATGAATGAACAAATGAACATGACTGAATAAACTAATGAACAGACAAAAGAACAAACATGAATTAAAGAATTAAACAAGAATGGGTGAATGAACTAATTAATGAACACGTGAATGAACAAAAATCAATAAACATGAATGAACAGATTAAACCAATGAATGAAAGAACATACAAATGAAGAGATGAACGAATAAATGAACGAACTAATGAAAGAATCAACAAAAATCAATGAACATATAAATGAATGGATGAATCAATCTACAAACTAATGAATCAAAAACAGACAAGTGAACAGAACATGAATGAACTAATGAACCTGACTGAATAAATGAAGGAACAGACAAAAGAACCATCATGACTTAAAGTAATGAATGAACAAATGGTGGAATAAATGAAACAAACTAATAAACTAATGAACGACTAAACAAAAATCTACGAACATATGAACGAGTGGATGAATCAACAAACTAATGAACCAAAGAACACAGACAAGTGAACAGTGAACTGAATAAATGAAGGAACAGACCAAAGAACAAGCATATGAATTAAAATAATGAATGAACAAATTAATATATGATCAAATAAATGAACAAATGGTGGAATAAATGAACAAAGTAATAAACTAATGAATCAACATGAGTGAATGGATGAATCAACACACTAATGAATCAAAGAACAAAGATAAGTGAACATTGAGTCTGACTGAATTAATGAACAAACAAAAGAATGAACATAAGATCTAACAACAGGGGCGCCTAAATTATAAATGTATAATCTACCAAAAAGTAACAAATAAAAAAAATTAAAGCATATTTCTACATTTCCGGCAAAAAACCCCGGAATTCACTGTGTTTTGGTTCATTTTTGTGCACGTGAGCCAGAAAGATGTTCAAGGAGACGGAGACCGAAAAGCATGCATCCTGTTGTTTTCTTTATTTTTCAAAGGCATGACATTTTGTAGTCATTTTTAATGTACACAAATAAAAAATAGACACTTTACCGTTTTGAAAGATGTACTCTTCTGTATGACCTTAAATAACAGAGTATTAAGTTGTTTCCACTGCTGAGGGAAAAATCCAAGTGATCGCGCCGGCGCCTCGCATGCATAATATGTCAGTTCTAGCACTGCCAATTTGACATTGCAGCCTGTTCAATGTCTCAGCTCAGCTTTGGGAAGAGAAATATGCAGGTCAGGAAGGATAAGGTGACAGAGACAAGAAAGAGCGAAGGTCATGGAAATGAGAAGCAGGTATTGTGCTATTTAACACAGATAGGCTTATACATAGTATATCATTAAACTGCAGACAAAGATTTTGGATTGCTAGGTTGGTTTATATGTTTGGTGCGATAGGGGGGCCCAAACTCATATTCTTTCATAGGGCCCAAAATTGCTAGCGGCGCCCCGTCTAACAAAATACTGAATGAATAAATGAACGAATGAACAAACAAACGATTGAACTGATGGACATATGAGTTGTTTTGTAAAATATAAAATCACTTCAATCAGTTCATGTCTATAGCACAATTTCACTTAGAGCACAAATGCAGAGATCTCCAACAGCACACAGACACACACGTGCACATAATGAATGGATCGTAACCCAGGACGTATCGATCCCTGGAGTCATCAATACATATACCGGATACTAACATTACACTACACTAACACACACACAGTAAGAAGACATCGCACGAGCGTCAGATTATTATTAAATGGCTCCATTAGATGCCAGCTGACCCGTCCGATGGCATGCAGTCCAGCTCATAACTCTTATCTGACTGTCTCACACACACACACAGAGTTCGTTTCACCCCAAATTAACACTCTGTAGGGTACATTACCTTCTATTAACGGGTCACGGCACAGCCATGGTATCTAATGACGGGCCGAGGGCCCGCGTCTGTTTTGTTTGGGTCTGTGTTGTGTTTGCAAATGTTATTATGATACAAATGAACTGCTGAGATGATTCATTTATTCAAATCCCTGATTAATCTTATTCGCACAAACAGGATCTGTGCCCTTTTGTTATTTACTCTATAAAAACACACAAACAAAACTGATACTCTTCAAACAAAAGGCCTTAAACACACCTAAAGTAGGTGCAGGAATCTTCAGGCACGACACAGTCCGATTCTGGGAATCATGATCCGATTCTAAAAACGATTCTTGATCTATTTTTTTTCTTATTAATGAGTTTACCGACTTTTTTGTGTGAAGTTATGTGATGAATTTTATCAAATTACTTAAATAAATTAATTATATAATTATACATAATTTTGTTTAATAATTATATATTTTAAAATATTATTTTATAATATATAATTATGATTTTTTTTTAATTGTATGTTAAGAATTATTATCTAACTATAACGTACACAAAACATTTGAAAGCCTTTTTTAAGATTTACGCAATTGAATTAATAGTAAAATTCCATCAAATTGAATTGAATGGAATTATACTATTAATTCAATTGCGTAAATCTTAAAAAAAAAAAAAAAAAAAAAAAAAAAAAAATTTTTTTGGAGTGTACAAGCAAATACACTGAAAAAAAAAACGATGTAGGATTTACCGTGAAACAATTTTCACTCAGAAATTGCTAGTAAATTTCACAAACAAAGGAATTTCATATTACAATGGAATGGCAAGTAACATGAACTTTTGAAGTAGAGAGACTGAAATAATCAAAATCCATCCATTAATCTTTGTATTATTCAACAAATCATTTTATATTGTCATGACCCCAGCCTGTGTTCTCCTGTCTTGTTTAATTGACTCTTATTTTGAAGTTTAGTTTTGTTTTCATTGTTCCTGTTTTCTGTCTTTGTATGTTTAGTTCCTGTTTCCTTTCTTTTCATTGCCTACCTTAGTGTTTAATAGTTACCCTAATTTGTTACCATAGTTACTAATATCCTTCACCTATCTCTGATTAGCCCTGTGTATTTATACCCGCGTTTCAGTTGTTTTGTCGGTCATTGTTCCTGTTTGGATGTATGTGTGTTTCTAAATTGGTGCGCTCCCTGTCTGGATTATGTTCCTGCTTCCCCGTGTGGATTATATTCCTATTCCAGATCTGGATTATCTGTTTTTGTGATTTTTGAATAAACTGGTGCTTGCATTTGGATTCTCTCCTCTTCCCTGCTCACACATTAGATACAGTGTATAAAGTAATAAAGGGGAGCAAAGAAACACATTATAAGCATAACACAAAAAGTGCTTTAAATGTAGGGAAGGCAATGTTTTTCATTAACACTTTTTGTTAATCTGGCTGAACCTCTCTTCATATCCTGATAGCAATCAATAATAGAAGTGGTCTAAATATAAAAAAAAGTACATGTATCTTATTTGGAAGATATGGTTGTCCAATCATTGCATTTGAACCAAGCAAAACATGATTATGTATTTCTGCTCTGCTAGCAACGTTGGACATCAACATGGCAAACCACTATAATACTTTTTTGTATACCGTTTACTTTCTTTGTTTAACAGTTCTATCAGAGGCAGGGTAATTGTATTCTTATGCATATTACACAACATAATGTATAAGAAAAGACTGTTAAGGACAGGACAGCACTGTGTGCTGAGGCTCTGGCTAAGCCATTCTCAGCGTCGTCAAAATAAAAGTCTTCCACACTGTCAAAATTAAAGTCCCGCACAACAACCAAAGCAGCAGGACGTACAACAAGTGACGGCTTACGTCTCTTCAAAGTTCCAGCTGGCGGAGTGAATGCAACCAGGAAAATGGTCCTAAGGGAATATTTAGTTCTCGAGGGATGGAGGCTAGTAACTGAGCTCCTATAACTTCCCGGTGCGAAAGCCCCTGTAGAGAGTCACCGAGCGCCACAAACAAACAGCAGCCACCTTTTACAGTTCCTCCTGAACCAAAACAACGAGCTTATGTTGTGTTTACGCCATGTTATAAGATGGCAACCCGCGACGTTCTACCCAGAGAAGTTTACGTCCTCACACTCGGGCTTATGCGTTTCTATGCGTAACACCATCTACGCCAAAATAAATCTGCAGCAGTCAGGTGGTACAAGCCAGCGCTCTTTGTTTTCATTCATTATTATTGTATTGTTATGTGCTTTTAGACATGAGTTAACTTAACGCCGTCTCTCGTGACGCTTTGTAGACTCTGCTCTGGCTGTGTGTGTTCATGTGTTTTGAAGGAGGCGTGGCTTTGGAGACGCTCTGAAGGGAGGGTGGGATCTTATGCTTTCAAAGCTAGCTTGCTATTGCTACCCTCTCTGAAACTGCCTACCCTACCTTTAAGTTTCCAGAGAAGGGCAGTGAGGGATTTTTCTCAGCATTATTGCTATTACTGATGACATCACAGACAGCGGAAGGTCTAATTGGCTGTATTTACACTAGTGCACAAACATATCAGATTTTTTGTCCTGTCCTGAAGATATAACGGACTGTATTTACATTCATTTTGCATCAAAGCATTTGGAGAAGCAAGTGCATTTAACCGCTTACATGCACTGCCATTTGCCTTCAGAGCGAACACACACAAAGAATCCGAATCCATTTTTTCCCGAATCAATTCAGAATTATTGAAGAGAGAATCGCGATGCATCGACTTTATTCTCCCGACCTTAACGTAAAGCATATAAAGGTCAAATGAATGAAAGACAACACAAATAAACAGATTAACGAATAAACTGACGAATGAACAAATGAACATGACTGAACCAATGAATCAACAGACAAAAGAACCATCATGAATTAAAGTAAGGAATGAATAAATGAACACATGAACAAACTAATGAAAGAATGAACAAATTACAGACTGATCTATAAAAATAATGAACGAATGAACAAAAATAAGTGAACATATGAATGAATGGATGATGAATCAATCAACAAACTTATGAATCAAAGAACACAAAAATAGACAAATGAATAATTAATGAACAAATGAGCATGACTGAATAAATGAACAGACAAAAAAACAAACATGAATAAAAAAATAAGTGAAGATATTATCAAATAAATGAATGAAAGAATGAACAAAAATCAAGGAACAAATGAATGGATGACAGATTACAAAAAAAAATGACTGATCTATAAAAAATAATGAACGAATGAAGAATAATAAGTGAACATATGAATGAATGGATGATGAATCAATCAACAAACTAATGAATCAAAGAACACAGACAAGTGAACAGAACGACAAATAAACTAATGAATGAACAAATGAACATGACTGAATAAATGAAGGAACACACAAAAGAACTAACATACTGTACCGTATGAACTAACAAAGTAATGAATGAATAAATGAACATCAACAACTGAACCAACCAATGAAAGAATAAAGAAATGACAATGAACAAACAAATGTCTGAATTGATGGACAGATGAGTTGTTTTGTAGATAAAATCCCTCTTGTTCATGTAAGCAGCACAATTTCACATCCAGCTCAAATGCAGAGAGCGCATGTTGTAAAGGTCATAGACAGGGTGGAAAATCGTCATGGAAAACTGAATTATGGAATAAGAAACCTTGACTAACATTATAAGGGGGAAAAAATGCTCCAAAAGTGCAGAATGCGTCCTTTGAAGGCTTTCTCTCTCTCTCTGGCTGTTCTCCAGTCCTCTTCTATCGTCTCACCTCTCAGGTGCCAAAGGGTCCAGTGTTGGTTCAGATGATTAACTCTCTTAATAATGGGGCTTAAAGACCAAGCTGGGACCTTTCCAACACGATGAGTGAGAGTGAGAGAGGTCACGTTTATCAGCTTAACCTTCCAGAGCTTGTGAGTGTATTATTGATGAACAGTGAACGGTCCAGTACTGCAGGAATATTCCAGGTTAAATACAACTTAACCTCTATCGATGGCATCTGTGACACGCCGTCAGTCACTACAGAAAATAATCCCTCAGTTTGTAAAAATGAACAGAGATAGTGTTTACACTATGAATTCATAATGGGAGTCTATGGGGCAATGAACCCGCTGCGTCAGTTTCAAACTCTCTATCGCACATGGTTGCCTTCACTTTTGTCCAATATCACTCTCACAAGCTGCTTCTTCATTAATTGGACTATTATTATTAATATTAATATAAATATATTATATAAATATATTTATATATTAACATAATATAAATAAAATTAATAATATGAGTGTAAGATTATTAAATAATTAAAAAATAACTAGAAAAATATGCAATAGCATGAGAAAAAAATGCTAAATTTATATTGATATATCAATACAGTGAGGAGAACAAGCATCTGATACACTGCCGATTTTGCAGGTTTGCCCACTTACAAAGCATGTAGAGGTCTGTAATTTTTATCATAGATACACTTCAACTGTGAGTGACGGAATCTAAAACAAAAATCCAGAAAATCACATTGTATGATTTTTAAATAATTAATTTGCATTTTATTGCATGACATAAGTATTTGATACATCAGAAAAGCAGAACTTAATATTTGGTACAGAAACCTTTGTTTGCAATTACAGAGATCATACGTTTCCTGTAGTTCTTGACCAGGTTTGCACACACTGCAGCAGGGATTTTGGCCCACTCCTCCATACAGACCTTCTCCAGATCCTTCAGGTTTCGGGGCTGTCGCTGGGCAATACGGATTTTCAGCTCCCTCCAAAGATTTTCTATTGGGTTCAGGTCTGGAGACTGGCTAGGCCACTCCAGGACCTTGAGATGCTTCTTACGGAGCCACTCCTTAGTTGCCCTGGCTGTGTGTTTCGGGTCGTTGTCATGCTGGAAGACCCAGTCACGACCCATCTTCAATGCTCTTACTGAGGGAAGGAGGTTGTTGGCCAAGATCTCGCGATACATGGCCCCATCCATCCTCCCCTCAATACGGTGCAGTCGTCCTGTCCCCTTTGCAGAAAAGCATCCCCAAAGAATGATGTTTCCACCTCCATGCTTCACGGTTGGGATGGTGTTCCTGGGGTTGTACTCATCCTTCCTCTTCCTCCAAACACGGCGAGTGGAGTTTAGACCAAAAAGCTCTATTTTTGTCTCATCAGACCACATGACCTTCTCCCATTCCTCCTCTGGATCATCCAGATGGTCATTGGCAAACTCCATCCCAGCCTTGTGCAGGTCTACAATTTTATCCCTGATGTCCTTACACAGCTCTCTGGTCTTGGCCATTGTGGAGAGGTTGGAGTCTGTTTGATTGAGTGTGTGGACAGGTGTCTTTTATACAGGTAACGAGTTCAAACAGGTGCAGTTAATACAGGTAATGAGTGGAGAACAGGAGGGCTCCTTTAAGAAAAACTAACAGGTCTGTGAGAGCCGGAATTCTTACTGGTTGGTAGGTGATCAAATACTTATATCATGCAATAAAATGCAAATTAATTATTTAAAAATCATACAATGTGATTTTCTGGATTTTTGTTTTAGATTCCGTCTCTCACAGTTGAAGCGTACCTATGATAAAAATTACAGACCTCTACATGCTTTGTAAGTAGGAAAACCTGCAAAATCGGCAGTGTATCAAATACTTGTTCTCCCCACTGTACATTTGAGCCCCTGAAAATGGGGGGACTGTGTATAAAAATGGTTGCAGTTCCTAAAATTTTTACTTGATATTTTTGTTCAACCACTTGAATTAAAGCTGGAAGTCTGCACTTCAAATTCATCTTGGTTGTTTCATTTTAATTTTATTCTCGTGGCATACAGAGCCAAGAGTATGAAAATTATGCCTGTGTCCAAATATATATGGACCTAACTGTATATATTTATGGTTTGGGTTAGTCTATAGTTTATAATTAGCTTATTTAAGAACAATAGAAGTCAAAGGGAAGTAAACACGTGTGTGTCCAGACAGGGTCCAGCTGAGCTTTAGTCGTGTCATGTATGATGGATGAGTGTTCACATGAGTGTTCATTAGAACAAACACAGCTATTGTCTGTATTTAAATGAGCATGTGTTGGGCTGATATTGAACATGGTGTAAACACATACACACATACACACACACACACACACACACACACACACACACATGTATGCGGCTCGATCTGGTTGCTCCTGATAGCTTTGAAGTGCTGGCTGCTCTTGGCTGTGTGTGTCCTCACGCTGGGTCAGTAATTAAACGTGATATTTATCATAGTGCTGTGTGTAAATGATGAGTCTGGGGAAGAGTGATAAACACTGTTGATTATAAGAGCTCATCCACGCTGTTTTGCCTCTCCTTGACTTTGTGTGTAATACACTCACAGACGCACATAAACACACACAGGAAGTGGATTGCTGGAGTGCCGTGTGTCTTTTCTGTTTGATCTATGATCAGATTAATTACCTCTGCTCTTATTAAAGGAATATTCTGGGTTATTTTAGACAATGTTTATGAACATATCAACATCAACAACTGTGGCCTGCTATTTGAGTACTACAGTCTTTATTTATTTATTGCTTGTGGTACTTTCTGTAAGGGTAAAGATACAATATTTGTAAATTATTTATATAATAATATATTTAATATGAATACATCTGGTTATTAACAATAGTATTATTTTTGGTACTATTATTTTTGCTAGCCTGTTAGCTTGCCATCTCTGCACTCGGGTCTCTTGTTTTCTGAGTTCATTAAACAACTGTGGTGAGTTGGATTAGTAAATAGACTCCAACAAACAACTGTGGTAAATTGGATTAATCAACAAATACGGTAAGCCATGTCTTCTTCTCCTGTCATTGTCACTTGCACTGCATGTTTCATGTTTAGTATATCTTTCTCCGTTGGCAAACAGGGCTTCACATGTGATAAATGTAAGGAGATAGTCAGGCTGACGGAGAAGATTTCAGAATTAGAGACACGCATCCAGACTTTATTTGAGAGTAGTGAGAATGTAACAGCTTTAGACACTGCTTTGGATGCGAATAGCTTAGTGAACTCTGTACATTGTTCGGTTCCAGCTGTAGAGCCCGTGCAGCAGGGCAACTGGGTGACGGTGAGACGGCATAGTCGCGGATCAAAAAACCACTCTTCTGTTCCGATTAGAACATCAAACAGGTTCTCCCCACTCAGTGATGCACCCACTGAGAATCCTGTTGAAAGTGCCCTAGTTATTGGCGATTCTATTACACGGAACGTGAAAATAGAGACACCAGCCACCATAGTCACATGTTTACCGGGAGCCAGAGCGCCTGACATCAAAGCAAATTTAAAAGTGCTGGCTAATGCTAATCGTAAATTCTCTAAGATTATTATTCACGTCGGCACAAATGATGTTCGACTTCGCCAGTCGGAGATCACCAAAATTAACATTAAAGAGGTGTGTAAACTCGCAAGTACGATGGCAGATGACGTTTTTTGCTCTGGTCCCCTCCCCGTTAAAAGGAGTGATGAGATACTTAGCAGACTATCATCACTCAATGGCTGGTTGTCTAAGTGGTGTCCGCAAAATAACATAGGGTTCATAGACAATTGGAAAAGCTTTTGGGGCAGACCTGACCTGTTGAAAAAAGATGGTATTCATCCTTCCTGGAATGGTGCCGCTCTTCTCTCTAGTAATTTGGCACATAGTCTTAGAGCTAAACCTTGACTAACTGGGGCCCAGGTCAGGAAGCAGACGGACTGGCTTACCCGACCGCCTGCTAGCTGTCTCACGTCACAGAAGTCAGATAAATCCCAGCACATAGAGACTCTTTCACCTAGATATTATCACATAGAGACTGTGTCTGTTCCACGAATTAGTAAATACAAAAAACCATCAAAACCATTCAACGGTAAAAATTTAATTGATGTCCAACAAATAAACAACAGATATAATACAGATCATCAAATGATAAAGCTCGGGTTGCTGAATATTCGATCCCTTTCCTCAAAAGCGCTTATTGTTAATGATATGATTACAGATCATAACCTAGATGTGCTGTGTTTGACAGAAACCTGGCTAAAACCTGACGATTACATTACTTTAAATGAGTCCACCCCCCAAGATTATTGTTATAAACACGAGCCGCGTCTGAAAGGTAAAGGGGGAGGTGTTGCTGTAATTTATAATAATATCTTCGGTATTACTCACAAGTCTAGTTTCAAATATAATTCCTTTGAAGTTTTGGTGCTTTATGTAACGTTATGTAGTGAAATCGATAAATCCCGTTTGACATTTGTGCTGGCTACTGTATATAGGCCACCAGGGCACCATACAGACTTTACCAGAGAATTTGCTGATTTTCTATCAGAGTTAGTACTGGCTGCAGATAAAGTCCTAATTGTTGGTGATTTTAATATCCATGTAGACAATGAAAAAGACGCATTGGGATTGGCATTTAGAGACATTCTAAACTTTATTGGAGTAAGGCAACACGTGTCAGGACCCACTCATCGCCGTAATCATACGTTAGACCTAATACTGTCACATGGAATAAATGTTGATACCATTGAAATTCTGCAGCAGAGCGATGACATCTCAGATCATTACCTAGTATCATGTACACTTAATTTAGCAAAGGCTGCAAAGCCGTCCCCTCGCTTTAAATATGGCAGGACTATCACTGCTGCGACTAAAGATTTCTTTGTAAATAATCTTCCTCATCAGTTTCATCTCCTCAGCATCCCAGATAGCCTAGAGGAACTCGATGTTGCAACAGAAACTATTGACTCTCTCTTTTCCAGCACTTTAGACACAGTTGCTCCCCGGCGCTTAAAGAAGATTAAAGAAAATAGTCCAACGCCGTGGTACAACGAGCACACCCAGGCCCTTAAAACAGCAGCCAGAAAAATGGAGCATAGCTGGAAGAAAACAAAACTAGAAGTTTTTCGCATTTCGTGGAAAGAGAGCATGATTGCGTACAGAAAGGCCCTAAGGACTGCTAGATCTGCTTATTTCTCGACTCTCTTAGAAGAAAACAAACACAACCCTAGGTATTTATTCGATACAGTGGCTAAATTAACCAAAGATAAAGCTTCACCTTCTGATGTTTGTAAACAGCACAGCAGTAATGACTTTATGAACTTCTTTACCTGTAAGATTGATAATATTAGGAAAAAAATTATAACCATGCAGCCGTCTACTACAGTATCACATCAGACAGTGCATTGTAGTGTCACTGAGGAAAAATTACATTCATTCACTGCTATAGGAGAAGAAGAATTGGCTAAACTCGTTAAATCATCAAAATCAACAACATGTATGCTCGACCCCATACCGACTAAACTACTAAAAGAGATGCTTCCAGAGGTCATAGATCCTCTCCTTAATATCATTAATTCATCCTTGACATTAGGATATGTACCGAAAACTTTTAAGTTGGCTATTATTAAACCACTTATTAAAAAACCGCAACTTGATCCTACAAAATTAGTCAATTACAGGCCAATCTCAAATCTACCCTTTCTGTCAAAAATACTAGAAAAGGCAGTGTCCTCACAATTATGCTCCTTTTTAGAAAGAAATGCTATCTGTGAGGATTTCCAGTCAGGATTTAGACCGTATTATAGTACTGAGACTGCTCTCATTAGAGTTACAAATGATTTACTCTTATCATCCGATCGTGGTTGTATATCTCTATTAGTGTTACTCGATCTTAGCGCTGCATTCGATACTATCGACCACAATATTCTTTTGAATAGACTCGAAAATTATGTTGGCATTAGTGGAACTTCATTGGTATGGTTTAAATCATACTTATCTGACCGTTATCAGTTTGTAGCAGTAAATGAAGAGATGTCACACCGAACACAAGTTCAGTATGGAGTACCGCAGGGCTCAGTGCTAGGACCGTTGCTTTTCACCCTGTACATGCTACCACTGGGAGATATTATTAGGAAGCATGGCGTTAATTTTCATTGTTATGCTGACGATACTCAGCTCTATATTTCTTCACGCCCTGACGAAACTTACCAATTCACAAGATTAACAGAATGCATAGCTGATATAAAAAATTGGATGACTAGTAATTTCCTGCAACTTAATTCAGAAAAAAATGAATTTTTAATCATTGGACAAAAAAACTCCACAAGTAGTAACCTAGAATACTGTTTAACACTCGATGGCTGCTCTGTCAAGTCCTCGTCGTCAGTTAGGAACCTGGGTGTGCTCTTTGATACCAATCTCTCATTTGAAAGCCACGTTTCTAGCATCTGTAAAACTGCATTCTACCATCTTAAAAATATATCTAAATTACGGCACATGCTTTCAATGCAAAATGCTGAACAGTTAGTTCATGCGTTCATGACCTCAAGGCTAGATTATTGTAATGCTCTACTGGGTGGTTGCCCTGCTCGCTTAATAAATAAACTGCAGCTGGTCCAAAACGCAGCAGCTAGAGTTCTTACTAGAACCAGGAAGTATGACCATATTAGCCCGGTTCTGGCAACACTGCATTGGCTCCCTATTAAACATCGTATACATTTTAAAATCTTGCTGATTACTTACAAAGCACTAAATGGTTTAGCGCCCCAGTACTTGAGCGAGCTCTTAACGCATTATACTCCATCACGTTTATTGCGGTCTCAAAATTCTGGCCAGTTGATAATACCTAGAATATCAAAATCAACTGCAGGCGGTCGGTCCTTTTCCTATTTAGCACCTAAACTCTGGAACAGTCTTCCTAGCATTGTTCGGGAAGCAGACACACTCTGTCAGTTTAAATCTAGACTAAAAACACATCTCTTTACTATGGCATACACATAAAACATTTTTAATTTCTATTATTCAAATCAGTTAAATGATTGTTTTAGGCTGCATTAACTAGGTCAGCCGGAACCGGGAACACTTCCCATAACACCTGATGTACTCGTTACATCATAAGAAGAATGGCATCTACGCTAATGTTAGTCTCTCTGTTTATCCCGAGGTTTACTGCAGTCGGCCGGATCCGGGCCGTATCCAGACCAGATGGTGGACCTTAGCCTGGACATGACGACCATATCCCTGAAGTGTCTGTAGAGACCGTGTCAATTAAACTCCCCCCTGTAAATGCCGCATCGACACAGCATCCTAATTAGACCCGTCCCCAGCGTGACAACTCCAATCTTTCGAATAATCCTACGAATATCTATTGATCTAATATGACTTCTGACCTGTAATGTTGCCAGAATCATAATCATACACTATTTGTTCGTCGGCCAGAGGAGAACTGGCACCCCGACTGAGCCTGGTTTCTCCCAAGGTTTTTTTCTCCATTCTGGCCCTGAAGGAGTTTTGGTTCCTTGCCACCGTCGCCTTTGGCTTTTGGCTTGCTCAGTTGGGGACACTTAAATTTCAACTATATTACTGATCCGCCCGCATTGACACTATATGATAATTGAAATGAGCTGATGACATCACCATTTTCTCCAGAGCGGCTGTACAGCCGAATCAAATTCCGTTGCATTATTTTCCAGTTACCACTGTGAAGCTGCTTTGAAACAATTGCCATTGTAAAAAGCACTATATAAATAAAGGTGATTTGATTTGATATATAAATATATATATATATATAGAGAGAGAGAGAGAGAGAGATTTTGCATATTTTTTATGATATTGCATCAGTGCTTAGACCCTTTTTCATTTTTTCATTCATTCATTCATTCATTCATTCATTCATTCATTCATTCATTCATTCTGGTGTTTATGGTGCTTTTTGTAAGGTCAAAGACACAATATTTTTAAATTATTATTATTATATTAATATTATTAAAAGTAATGAATATGATTAATAATGTAATATTGATATTGATTTTGCATTTTTTCTCATGATATTGCATCTATCTATCTATCTATCTATCTATCTATCTATCTATCTATCTAATCGATTCATGTGATACTTTTTTGTAGGGGCAAAGAGACAATATTTATGAATTATTAAATATTATAATTTATAATACTAATTAATATAATACTGAGCTCTTTGTTTATTTTATTCATTTTTTTAATAATCTGACATTCATGATACTTTTTATAAGGGTAAATAGATTAAATATTTGTAAATTATTAATATAAAAAATAAATTATAATTCTTTTTTTTAATAATAGTCATTAATTTGATTATTAACAATATTATATACAGTGGGGAGAACAAGTATTTGATACACTGCCGATTTTGCAGGTTTGCCCACTTACAAAGCATGTAGAGGTCTGTAATTTTTATCATAGGTACTCTTCAACTGTGAGAGACGGAATCCAAAACAAAAATCCAGAAAATCACATTGTATGATTTTTAAATAATTAATTTGCATTTTATTGCATGACATAAGTATTTGATCACCTACCAACCAGTAAGAATTCCGGCTCTCACAGACCTGTTCGTTTTTCTTTAAGAAACCCTCCTGTTCTCCACTCATTACCTGTATTAACTGCACCTGTTTGAACTTGTTACCTGTATAAAAGACACCTGTCCACACACTCAATCAAACAGACTCCAACCTCTCTGCAATGGCCAAGATCAGAGAGCTGTGTAAGGACATCAGGGATAAAATTGTAGACCTGCACAAGGCTGGGATGGGCTACAGGACAATAGGCAAGCAGCTTGGTGAGAAGGCAACAACTGTTGGCGCAATTATTAGAAAATGGAAGAAGTTCAAGATGAAGGTCAGTCTCCCTTGGTCTGGGACACCATGCAAGATCTCACCTTGTGGGGCATCAATGATCATGACACGGCAGGACCTGGTCAATGACCTGAAGAGAGCTGGGACCACAGTCTCAAAGAAAACCATTAGTAACACACTACGCCGTCATGGATTAAAATCCTGCAGCGCACGCAAGGTCCCCCTGCTCAAGCCAGTGCATGTCCAGGCCCGTCTGAAGTTTGCCAATGACCATCTGGATGATCCAGAGAAGGAATGGGAGAAGGTCATGTGGTCTGATGAGACAAAAATAGAGCTTTTTGGTCTAAACTCCACTCGCCATGTTTGGAGGAAGAAGAAGGATGAGTACAACCCCAAGAACACCATCCCAACCGTGAAGCATGGAGGTGGAAACATCATTCTTTGGGGATGCTTTTCTGCAAAGGGGACAGGACGACTGCACCGTATTGAGGGGAGGATGGATGGGGCCATGTATCGCGAGATCTTGGCCAACAACCTCCTTCCCTCAGTAAGAGCAATGAAGATGGGTCGTGGCTGGGTCTTCCAGCATGACAACGACTCAAAACACACAGCCAGGGCAACTAAGGAGTGGCTCCGTAAGAAGCATCTCAAGGTCCTGGAGTGGCCTAGCCAGTCTCCAGACCTGAACCCAATAGAAAATCTTTGGAGGGAGCTGAAAGTCCGTATTGCCCAGTGACAGCCCCGAAACCTGAAGGATCTGGAGAAGGTCTGTATGGAGCAGTGGGCCAAAATCCCTGCTGCAGTGTGTGCAAACCTGGTCAAGAACTACAGGAAACGTATGATCTCTGTAATTGCAAACAAAGGTTTCTGTACCAAATATTAAGTTCTGCTTTTCTGATGTATCAAATACTTATGTCATGCAATAAAATGCAAA
Source organism: Coreius guichenoti (assembly GCA_039654105.1). Classification (NCBI taxonomy): domain Eukaryota; kingdom Metazoa; phylum Chordata; class Actinopteri; order Cypriniformes; family Gobionidae; genus Coreius; species Coreius guichenoti. Next base: position 5,135,385 of record CM077169.1, on the reverse strand, counting down.
TTAATTACTTAAAAATCATACAATGTGATTTTCTGGATTTTTGTTTTAGATTCCGTCTCTCACAATTGAAGAGTACCTATGATAAAAATTACAGACCTCTACATGTTTTGTAAGTGGGCAAACCTGCAAAATCGGCAGTGTATCAAATACTTGTTCTCCTCACTGTTATTGGACAAATGACTATAATCATAAATAAAATGTTCATTTTTAATATTTTGTTGAGAATCCTTTGCAGGCAATGACTGCCTGAAGTCTGGAACCCATGGACATTACCAAAGACTGGGTTTCCTCCTTTCAGATGCTTTGCCAGGCTCTAACTGTCTTCAGTTGTTGTTTGTTCTTGGGTCTTTCTGCCTTTAGTTTTGCCTTCAGCAAGTGAAATGCATGCTCAATCGGGTTGAGATCAGGTGATTGACTCGGCCATTGCAGAATATTCCATTTCTTTTCCTTACTACTGGGTTGCTTTTGCAGTGTTTTGGATCATTGTCCATCTGTACAGTGAAGCGCCATCCAATCAACTTTGCTGCATTTGGCTTAATCTGGGCAGACAGTATATTCCTATACACTTCAGAATTCATCCGGCTGCTTCTGTCTTTTGTCACATCATCAGTAAACACCAGTGATCCAGTGCCACTGGAAGCCATGCATGCCCATGCCATCACACTGCCTGATTGCCTGTCTTTCTGGTACAGGTTGATCTTAGTTTCATCCGTCCAAAGAATGCTTTTCCAGAACTGGTCAGGCTTTTTTAGATGTTTTTTTGGCAAAATCTAATCTGGCCTTTCTATTCTTGAGGCTTATGAATGGTTTGCACCTTGTGGTGAACCCTCTGCATTTGCTCTCGTGAAGTCTTCTCTTGATTGTAGACTTTGACAATGACACGCCTACCTCCAGGAGAGTGTCCTTTATTTGGCTGGATGTTGTGAATGGGTTTTTTTTTTTATCATGGAGAGAATCATCTACCACTGTTGTCTTCCGTGGACGTCCAGGCCTTTTTATGTTGCTGAGCTCACCAGTGCATTATTTTTTTCTTAGAATGTACCAAACTGTTGATTTGGCCACTCCTAATGTTCCTGCTATCTCTCTGATGGATTTGTTTTGTTTTTGAAGCCTAATGATGGCCTGTTTGACTTGCATGGAGAGCTCCTTTGAACGCATGATGTGGGTTCACATCAGTAGATTCCAAAAGCAAATACCACACTTAGAATCAACTCCAGACCATTTGGGGACCATTTACTCTCAAGAGCTGTAATTCCTAATCCCTTCCTCCAATTTGGATGTAAATACCCTCAAATTAAACCTGAGAGTGTGCACTTTCAGCCCATTATACAACCATAGCTTGAATATGTTTAGGTAAATACCTGAAGAAAAAAAATTGTGCCTCTGTCCAAATATATATGAACCTATATAATTAAATATATAACTAATTAAATAATTATATCATCACTAATATATATTAATTAATTATATAATTAAATATATATCTCAAAAATGAAGAGAATATTAATTATAAAATGTAAATAATATGAATATTTGGTAATACTTTATTTTACAGTGTCCTTGTAACATATGTTACATGTGCTTACCATAGTAATAACAGTAAATTATGCATAATTACATACAACTAACCCTTAACCAAACCCTACCATAACCCTATAGTAAGTACATGTAGTTAATTAATACTCAGTACTTAAATATAGTATAATTACACTGTAACAATGACACCGTAAAATAATATATAACCGAATATTTTTGTAAGAGTTAAGCAATTAAATATTATATTAAATTATATTTATTCGCTTAAAGGTACAGTGTGTGAATTTTAGCGGCATCTAGAGGTGAGGTTGTGAATTGCAATCGCCCAACGCTCACCCCTCCTTTTCGGAGCACATAGAGAAGCTACGGTGGCTGACACAGGACAAAGATGTCGTCGTCTGAGACAGTAGAGAGTACCTAGTGCTCTGTAGAGCAGTTTGTCCGTTGAGGGCTACTGTAGAAACATGGCGGCGCAAAATGGCGATTTCACTGTAAGGGGACCCACGGTGTATGTAGATAGAAATGGCTCATTCTAAGGTAATAAAAACATAACGGTTCATTATGTAAGGTTTTTATACACCACTGAAAACATAGTTATGTATATTATATTGCATTTCTGTCAATAGATCCTCATAAATACTACACACTGCACCTTTAACTCTAACAAAAATATACCACATTCTTACCATATATATAAATATCTTGGTAACACTTTACAATAAGGTTCATTAGTTAACAATAGTTAACTACATTAGTTAACATGAACTAATAATGAACTGCACATATAAAGCATTTATTTATCTTTATTAATGTTAATTTCAACATTTACTAATACTTTATTAAAATCTTGTTAACATTAGTTAATGCACTGTGAACTAACATGAACAAACAATGAACAGCTGTATTTTTATTAACTAACGTTAACAAAGATTAACAAATACAGTAACAAATGTATTGCTCATGGTTAGTTCATGTTAGTTAATACATTAACTAATGTTAACTAATGAAACCTTATTTTAAAATGTTACCAATATCTCTTTACATCAGTGGAAATACCATGGTATACTTTGAAGTACCTTACAAAATCATCTGCATACAATGACATATGAATATGTTAATCGAACATACCATGATACTATAGATTGATTATTGGACACCATTACTGAACTGTGGCACAGCCAAAATACTTTTCTGTAAGGGTAACAAAAGTGTTTTTTTCTTTTGAAGATGTCCTCAAAAAGGAGTATTTATCAATTTATCAAACCCCTGGAGATGCTTTTGAGACATTTTGTTCCCAAAAGAGCATCTGGGTCAGAAGCATGCTAAAAACATTCCTTCTGAAAGTAAAGCTGTCTTCTATTCATTCTGTGATTGTCCTCATAAGAATAGAAAAATAAAATAAAAAATGGTTTTCAAACTTTTTTAAGAGCGACCCTCTTTTTTTTGTTGTTGTTGTGGTGACCCATATAGAGGCCTACAACCATTTACATCAAGCCAAGTCAAGCCAAGCAAAAGAATACTTATATACAATGGGCCATTTGACTGTATGCTCCATTAAACCACTAGATGGCACAAATTCAGCTCAGCACTTTTCCACACAACCACTTTTGATCCTTGATACGTTCGCAACGCAAAGTTGATTCTGCACTAATTTGATAGCTAGGCCTATATATGGGACACTATTTAACTGGTTAACCGTTAACCAACAATAATTTTAACCAATTAATCGTTTGCTGCATGCTTCAAAATACACTACAAATATATATTATGTTATGTTTTTGAGAGAGAAAAAACAGGTAAGTCACGTACAAGTCGCATTTGATTGCATTCATAAATAATACCGGTAAATAAAGCGAAATGTTATAAATGTAGGCTACTACAAACATTATAAACACTACAAACATAGCTTTATAGGTTATTTTAGTTCCCCTCACTCCACAACAAATCCTTTAAATTTAATGGTATTCAGAACAGATCAAGAATTAAAAAATATAAGTAGGCTATAACCATGGGCGTCGGAAGCAAAAAAAATTTTTTTTTACTGGAGTAGATTCCATTTACATTTGTACAAGTACAAATATACCGCCTTGTTTACTAAACGTCTGGTTGGGCCAGAAAAAATTACGGAAAACAATGAATCATTTACAGCGGCAATAATGTAGTGGTAAAGCACATGGCAGATAGGTTTGACGCAAATGGACCAGAGGTTCGAACTCGCTCTACCTCTACTCCCTTTTCCCATCACATATCAGATCGGAAAAGCATTCATTTTCAATAAAAATGAAGAAAATATTAGAAAAGTGGAAATAAGGCGTCTAACATGTGTTTATCGGTTAGGGGTAGGTAAACAGACATGCGCTGAATTAAAGACGATAAAAGTGAGTGGGTCCAATATCATTGGTCGTAAAAAGTGGGTGGGTCTTGTCCCACAAACAATGGTTCCGACGCCCATGGCTATAATTATAAAGCCAAAACGAAATAATTTAATGAGAAACAGAAAGTAACCAGCGTTAGGCTTACGCAGCCTAACTCTCTCATTTGAATCCAAATGTTTCCGTTTTCGCGATGTATTTGGATGCTGAACTATTATTTATTATAGGCTTTGTACTTCAATATTGATGGAAAAAAATAATCTTCACATTGGAAACACCCCAGCAGCGGTGCTCATGCTGAATGGCACGAATTGTAGGCCTACTACTGACTATTTAAGCTGAGCTGTGTAACTTTTTATATGTTAGGTTGACTATTTTATGCTGATAACGAACAGGCTGCGATGTCAAGTTTGCAATGCTGGAATATGTTGTGTGTGCGCGTGAGGCGTTGGTGCGATCGAGCAGAGGAAACAATAAATACTCCGCCATTTTGGACATACAGATAATAAGAGTAGGACATCGTTCAAAACTGCAAAGTGTTTACTTACATTGTGCTATTGTAAAATAAAGAAAACAAGATGTGCTTTCTGTCGTCTGGGTTTCCTTTCCGTGAACTTGTTTGAGGAGCGCCGCGCCGCGCCTCACAAAAACGAACCAAACTCAGCAGCACACGGTCACACAGTTTTTTCTTTCTTTTTGTTAATCTGTTAATTATTTAAGTCAAATATATTTCGCGTATTTATTCCTTTTATATAGGCCTATAGACTGATTTTATGAAAACAATTTTTTTTTTTTTAATGTAACTCCATTTTCCTTAAATCATCCTGGCGACCCACCCGAGTATCGCGACCCAGGGTTTGAAAACCACTGACCTAGAGAGCACTGAGATTAAATGGAGAACAAATTGAGACTTTATCGTAAATCTCCTGCTTCTCAGATATCAATGTCTCAAACTGATTTGATTTGCTGTATGCAATTAAAACTCAATTAAAGATCTCAACATGAACTCAACGATTTCTCATCAAATTCTTGAAATGATCTGAGCTGCTTCTCATTTATTTTATAGCATGACAACTATTGACTCAGTTGTGTTTCTCGAAATCAATTTTAAGAGAAACATCTTAGACAAAGTTGATACTTAAATTAAACATAATTGAGAACTTTTATTAAGTTTTCAGAGCTATAAAAGAGCAACAATAAAACTGTCTTCTGTATTTGTGTGAAGCCAAGGTCTCATTCATGAAGCACAAGCATCATTTGCAAGAACTGCTCTAACACTGAATTTAAAGTGCCCCTATTATGCTATTTTAAAGGCTCCTAATTTTGTTTTGGAGTCTCCTACAATAGGTTTACATGCATCCAAGTTCAAAATTACTTTCATTTTCTCATAATATACATTGTGTCACGGGTGGTTGCTCAGAAGTAAGTGCACAAAGCAGGAAAATATAATACAAAATGTCTTTAATCCAAAACTCTCAGAACAGGCAGGGAAAACTCAGGGAAATAGATTAATATACCTCAACATTGATGTACACAGGACAAAGAGCTGAACAGAACAGGGAATATAAATACATAGGAAATAATGAGATAATTAATGAGACAACAGGTGAACGGAATAATAATCAAACAAGCTGAGAAACTGGGTCAAACTAGCAGACAAGGAAGACAGAACCAAAACACAAAGAAACATGGCCAAAACAGAACATAACGCAGACACATTGCCTCTTTTCTCACAGAGTCTGAAACGCCTCAGTAAAGGATTCAGTCTCTCTAAACCCCTCCTTTCTGAGAGCCTACTCTGCTCTGATTGGTCAGATGGCTCAGTCTGTTGTGATTGGTCAACCACTTACAGCGCGTATCGGAAACAAAATATCACAATTTCAGCTCCGAAGGCTTCCTCAGCACTTGATAAACAGTGATACAAACAGTAAAGCTGGCGTTAGAGTTGTCAAAAGAACCGACTTTGGTACCAAGTCGATACTGGAAAAAAAAAATTGACGATACCAGCATTTCCCTCTAACATTTTGAGCACTGTGTTGAACGGATTTTTAAACACCTCTGATTGGCCATTGTGTTCACACGCTCAACATACACCGATCAGGCATAACATTATGACCACTGACAGGTGAAGTGAATAACACTGATTATCTCTTCATCATGGCACCTGTTAGTTGGTGGGATGTATTAGGCATCAAGTGAACATTTTGTCCTCAAAGTTGATGTGTTAGAAGCAGGAAAAATGGGCAAGTGTAAGGATTTGAGCGAGTTTGACAAGGGCCAAATTGTGCTGACTAGATGACTGGGTCAGAGCATCTCCAAAACTGCAGCTCTTGTGGGGTGTTCCCGGTCTGCAGTGGTCAGTATCTATCAAAAGTGGTCCAAGGAAGGAACCGTGGTGAACCGGTGACAGGGTCATGGGCGGCCGAGGCTCATTGATGCACATGGGGAGTGAAGGCTGGCCCGTGTGGTCCGATCAAACAGACGAGCTACTGTAGCTCAAATTGCTCAAGAAGTTAATGCTGGTTCTGATAGAAAGGTGTCAGAATACACAGTGCATCGCAGTTTGTTGCGTATGGGGCTGCATAGCCGCAGACCAGTAAGGGTGCCCATGCTGACCCCTGTCCAGCGCCGAAAGCACCAACATTTGCACATGAGCATTAGAACTGGACCACGGAGCAATGGAAGAAGGTGGCCTGGTCTGATGAATCATGTTTTCTTTTACATCACGTGGATGGCCAGGTGCGTGTGCGTCGCTTACCTGGGGAACACATGGCACCGGGATACACTATGGGAAGAAGGCAAGCCGGTGGAGGCAGTGTGATGCTTTGGGCAATGTTCTGCCTAAGCATTGTTGCAGACCATGTACACCCTTTCATGGAAACGGTATTCCCTGGTGGCTGTGGCCTCTTTCAGCAGGATAATGCGCCCTGTCACAAAGCAAAAATGGTTCAGGAATGGTTTGAGTACAACAACAAGTTTGAGGTATTGACTTGGCCTCCAAATTCCCCAGATCTCAATCCAATCGAGCATCTGTGGGATGTGCTGAACAAACAAGTCCGATCCATGGAGGCCCCGGTGAAGAGCGTTGATCATTGTAGCCAATCAGAGGTGATTTAGAATCCGTTCAACAGCACTCAAAATGCTAGAAGGAAATACTGGTATCGTCACGTTTTTTAAATTTCAGTACCGACTTGGCACCGAAGTCCATACTTTTGACAACTCTGGTGTCGGTTTTGCCGTATCAATTCCAGCGTGAGTCCTCATCCTTTAGAAGTTCATGCAATGTGGATTTTCTTTGGCAGCACAGAATGTCGACAAACTCTTCCAGTCTTAGCTACAACTACAGTGTTTGAGGGCGGGGCATGTTGTTCACAGGCAGCCAATGAAGACCATAATTATGCAAATTTGTTACAAACCTACACAAGTTAAGACTGGAATTGCTGACGACTCGTCTCAAGGAGGTCAGAATCGGTTCTTTCTTTTGGGAGACTCCATTTATTGTGTACTTTGATCTTTGAAACTTTGCAGACCTTTTACATTCATAAACAGCTATATTACACACTACATGGAAGGTAATATCTGAAAAAGCATAATTGGGGCGCTTTAATATGACACCTTACATCCAAATAGTTTGATGAATGTTTTACACAGAATTGTGCTCTGCTTGTGTTTCATGATTGATATTACAGAGGCTGATAAATGCAAACAGTGACACTGGAGCTATTAAAAATGGCCTCTCTCCGTGTTTCTGTGTACATGTAATGTTCATATGTTTTGGAAAAGTCTAGACAGTGTAATTTAGTAACTGCGGTTTTAAACTGGGACCAGATGCAGTGTATACAAACACACACACACACACACACAGAGAAGATGGGCTGTTTTCCGTCCTCATTATCTGTGACAACAAAAACGGCTGTCACCACCAACTCACACGCTCTCAAAACATGAACATCATTACAAACAAAGATGAACTCCCCCATTCCATCAGACAGTGAACTCACGGCGCTTCAAAGCTCAACGTTCCTCTGAAAAACCCATTTCAGACTGCGCATTATGAGCAAATGCTCAACAAAAGCAATAACCGATGCAGAGAATGGAAGTGAGCAGAAGAACTTCACAGTAAATGTGGCATGTCACGCTTCAGATTTTAACAAAAGCATTCAATGTTACCTAGATGCCGAGAAAACAGATGGCATTGTGGGTAAATTGTCAAACGTCGTACACCTTTGCTGCAGTTTAAAATTTAAGCATAAAGAAATACGTTTTTTTTAAAGAATAAATATGCATTCGAATGCTTCTTAAAGTGATAGTGCACCCAGAAATAACAATTTGTGTCACCTACTTTCTTCTGCAGAATAAAAAGAAGACATTCTGATGAATATTTCAACTATATGTTGTTCAAAAAACAATTGGACCCCATTGACTTTCATTGTATGGGCAAAAAACACTGAGTTCTAGGTGAACTGCCCCTTTAAGATCCACAAAAAAAAATAGTAATGCGCAGGGAAAAAACATTACAGAAAGTCTCCACTGAGCTCATTAATTCTATAAACCACCACACTTACTGTGTGACCCCTTGAAAGTTTCATTTGTTACAGATTTTAAGGAACATTAACTGTAGTGACTATGGTATTTTGGCTGAAATAATGGAAAATGTTGGCTCTATTCTGGTATCAGTCTCTCAAAGGTCTTTCCAGAACATGATTTGTGTGTGTCTCCAATACCCATAATACCACACCACTACATGAATACTCATTTTAAAACTAATTTAAACTTTAAAAAGCATTTAGGCTGCTGGTATCATAACATCTGATCAATAAACCAACCAGGGAGTTGAATTTCCAAAACACACAGAGAGTTTTGCATCACAAATTTGACTTTCATCTGTGTGTGATATTAAAAGATATGAAATATTCAAGAAACACACAGACAAGATTAGACCAGAACATCACAAATCTAGCCCGAAATAAACTCTCGCCATCCTACACTCCCAACAACAGCGATATGAACTCAGATGTTCAATAAATAGTTACATTTATGAACAATAAAGTTAAAGCCAAAAACTATGCTAATCTGTTTACATCACTTTGATTTGATTAGCTCAAATCAGCGAGAGTCAGACGACTATTCTTACATTATGTTATATTCCTTAAACAATTACCAGCCAAAGCACATTTGCTAATCACTGAGGAAGAGGATGATGCATTTGACACCTGTCAATCAAACTCTCTTTAGGAAGGGATCTTTAGGAGTTACTGTAGATGAATTTATGTCAGATGTCTGTGTTCAGCTGCAGATTTTATCGCCACATTCAATCAAATAAATCACAATGTTTGACTTGACAGCATGCAGAGATGTATATGTATGTGTTACTTAATATATACACGGTTCTATTATGTAATATTTCATATATAATACATCTTTCCGCAGTGGCAAGGACTCTCACTCTTTCCTGCAGTTTTTCACTCTCTCTCTCTCTCTTCCTCTTACTGAAAGATTGAGTGTTGTATGCAAACCCCAGCTGAACTCAGACTCAAATGAATAAGTCCTACTTTTTTCCATCAATATTACAGACTGAGAACATCCACTGATACTCCCGTCTGCTTCTGCAAACACAGCCAGACGTTATTAAAGGGGTCATTTCTAGATTTTTTAATCATGTTATTTTTATTCCCACTTATAAGTCCACTTGCAATGTTAGTCAAGGTGGTAACACTTTATTTTACAGTGTCTGTGTTACACATGTTGCATATACACTATAAATTATGCATAATTACATGCAACTAACCCTAAACCAAATCTGACCCTAACTCTACAGTATAGCAAGTACATGCAGTTAATTATTATTACTTAGTACTTAAATTACACTGTAACACAGACACCTTAAAATAAAGTGTAACCCTCAAGGTTTCTTGCACATAATTTAGCTTTTCATGAATATTTTCCATCCTCGCTTTGATCCATGTGGTTAAACAGCCTGTTTTTGTTTCTGTACTTTCTATAAAGTTTCTATGATTAAGCAATTTTTGCAGTTTAGTTTCTTTAAATGCTCTGTTCAGAGCTTTTCTAGATAGTACATCAAACTGTTTTATTTCCGAAGTGTAAGGAAATTTTATTTGTATTCATTATGTGACCCCATTAAAAAATGGCAAGCTGGTCTACTGCATCTTATAGACTACATTAGACTATCCTGGAATAGTTGTGTGCATATTGTAGCCTACGTAGGGTGCATTTTAAGGAATCACATGCTCATTCCAAGTTGGTAGCAAACCTAATTACGCTGCCCTCTGAAATATCACTTTGGACCAAATTCTACAATAGCATCAGAAAAAAATATTAGGGATGCACCGATATGAAAATTTTGGCCGATACCGATAACCGATAATTCTTTATATTTGAAAGCCAATAACCGATATATTGACTGATAAATCTAAATCCAAATTTTTATATTATTTTTAAGAGCCTGATTACAAAAACAAAAGTCTCACCATTAAATCCATGTCCCAAGCACACAATTATAATGTTCTCATTATCATTTTATGTAACCTATATGACAGACTTGTCATGTCATGTTGCACTTAACTGTATTTTCCTTTTTGAAGTGATTTCAATCATATTTTAAGCAATTCAGTGCGCAGTGCACAACTGAAGTGTCTCAGCTGAAGGAAATAATCCATTATTTATCGGCTTTAAGATATGGGCAACATTTTATTTTCAGGCCGATAACAATAACATTAAAAATGAACATATATCGGTCGATACCGATATGGTGGCCGATATATCGTGCATCCATAAAAAAATATATTCCAATGCTTTTGCATTCTCTCGCAAAAGTGTTGGTACCCCCCAGAAAATGTGCATTCACTCGCAAATGTTTGCATTCCTCAAGAAAATTATCTTTGCGTTCGGTCACAAAACTTTTGTTCTTCACGAGTGTACACAATATTCGTGAGAGAATGCAAAAGCACTGAAATATTTTTTAGGCAGCGGCTATTTGCAATAGATTCTATTTACACTAAGTGAAAATAGCATATTTTCTTAGCAATAACTGCTATTTACACTGTTTAAATAGCAATAGATTCTACTTACACTAAGAGAAAATGCACATCATCAGCATTTTACTGTTTCATTTGAGAAAAACTATCGTGATCATAGCACAAAAACACAGAAACGCAAAGGTCTTCACGGCAACCCGTCAAAATAAAAGTTTGTTTAACTTGAAGAAATTGTGACAGAAATATATTACTGTTGTACAGTAGAATTTAGCTACTTCTCAATGTAATAATAATACTTGCACTAATAATAATAATAAATTATTATTCACACTTTATTTTTTAAGGAATAATAAAAACAATTCTTCCATGTTTTAATTTTAACAGTAAAGCTTTGTTGCACTTTGTTTGAAAAAAAGTTTGTTTAATTTCATATGATTAAAAGATAAATTAAATGAATGTTTTATGCCTTCATTTGATTGCCAGAAAATTTAAATACACAACACAGAATTTCTGAAAAAATTCATAGGAAAAAAAAAAAAAAATTTTGTTTTTATAAATTCAATTAATTAGGCATAGTTTTTGATTATTACAATTTAATTAAACCATTAAAATGAAATCCAGAAAACTTAAAACAGAAAACACAGAATTTGGGCAAAATAAAAAGGAATTTGAGAAATTTCATAGGGCCCTAAAAATGTTTTTTTTTTCCAACTTTTAATACGTTGTTGTTAAATTGTATACATTTCTTGATTTCAATTAATTAGATATGCTTTTTTATTACCAAAAAAAAAAAATAAAACGGAAAAAAACTGAATTTGGGGAAGAAAAAAAAAACGGAATTTGGAAAAAAAATAAAATTTATTTCATAGGGCCCTACACATACTTCAGTTGGCATTTCATTTGCTATTAGTATAACATTATAGAGTTGTTGCCTGTCTTCTAAATCACTCACTTATGCGTTCCATATCAGTTAAGACGTTGACTATATAGGCAGTAGGCAGCTCACTAGGTATTGGAACAAAGTCGTAAGTCTCCGAATGCAGAGAGAAAAGATGATCAGACTGAATTAAAACAGACAAACTATGTGACTCACTGCAAATAGAATCTGAGGGCAGCGGTGTGTGTACACGTGCTCCATGACAGAGTTTTGATGATGATGAAGAAATATTTCCACCCTGACTTCCTCTCCTGTCAGTGTAGCATTTGTGCATGCGGTAATATGTCCCCAATCCAGAGCAGAAAGAGCTTCCCTCAAGTGGATGCTGGCAACTAAACATCACATACACAGTTCCACATGGATGGACACACTGCGGTACGACACAATAACAAGCCTGACTGGGATTCAGCGAGAGAGAGAGACAGAGATGAGAACAGAACTCCAAGTTTTCCTGCGCCGTCGCTGATCAAAGCCGTGAGCTCTGGAAAAGAAACCCCCTATTGAGTTACTGTCAATCACATTCTTGAACTTACACACTTGGAGAAACATTCCACACTAATAAGGTCTGCAGCACCTCGATAAATCCATCACTGTGTCGACACGACATACACACACACTCACTAGAGCTGAAATCAACCTTTAAAGGGATCATACTATACACTTGTTTTAGAAAAAAAGTGTAGTTTTTATCCCTGATACCTACTTTTTACGGTTTAGTCACTCTGTCCACCCTCTCTTTGAGCCTAACAATTAACCCTTTAATGCATGAATTATTAAATTTAAATGTAAAATAGATTTTTTTTGTTAGGCTACCTCAAAAACACATATAATCACAAATTTAGGGCCAGATTTACTAACCGCTTGTGCCAACGCAAACCCTCTTTTGGCATTATAAAACTACTGTCAGGAGACGCAGTGAAAAATTAGTGCTGAAAAGGCGTGGACAGGGTTACTTTTGCTGCTGACTTTATTGCATATGCATTTGTAGGAATTTCCCTTTCAGATGCAAAATTTATGGGAGGACAGTATTTAAATGAATCACGCAAGGTGATTTACTAAGGTTTGCGCTAGTCAATTTACTGGTGTTTGTGCCATTATTTACCACCCAAAAAATGTCTTAAATCAGACGCTAATTTGCGCTGCTCTTGGTAGATTGTGTTGGTCATTATGGAAATGATCCGGCTGTGTCTGTGTTCTTTCATTTGTGCATCATCAGCTGAATTTTCCACTCCCATCGACGAATGGGAATTTTCCCATCTTTTATGGGATTGCGCTCTCATGCTAATTTGCCATTTAGTATCTGGCCCCTATTCTGCAATAAAAGGTGATAGTAGATCATAGTAGGTTGCCTACTAGCCACTTCTTTTGTCAGCCAATTAAGAAATTATGTTCAATAAGAAAAAAAATTGACATACAGTATAAAGAGGACAGTCAGATAGAATTGACCTATCGGTAAGCCCCTCCCTTGAACGCAGATGAGCCAATGGCAGTTGAGTATCAGTTGGACCGGAACTCAGAGATCTTTAGGTTTCAGCGCCATAGAGAAACATTGGAAGATCCAAAGCTGTCATCGGTTTGATGGTGTTTATGCTACAAAAATGGTAAAACGATGTGCCTGGGATACTGTAACACTGATTCCAGGTATCCTGAGAGGATTTTCTGGTTGTCATACTCTCATTAATTTACGATTAAAGTTAGTGAGTCCATGCTAACGCACAAACCTAAATAGCTAACTGTTCTCATGTCATGTACAGTGTAGGTCAAAAACACATAAACGAAGGTCTACATTTCAGTGCCTCTCCATATTAAACTGGTTAAATGTGAATTAATTTAATCTTACCCTGCGGTACATGAACAGTGTTGACCCTGGATGTTGTCATCTGCGATCGTGACGACCGTAACATGAGGATTCTCCCACTTGAATTGTGATCTGTAAACCCTCGCTTCCAAATTAATCTTGTTACCCACCATATTTATTTTAAACAGTAGCGAACCGTGACTCTTGGACCTTTGCCCTTGGCCCTCTCACCGCCTTTTTTCTCAGGGAAAAGGGTAAACTAAGTCTTAAAGTCAGCTTACAGTGTTCTCTTTTATAATACTGCATGTTACCTTTGACAAGAAAAGCCACAAGCAAACATCAGAGTGAGCCTGAGTTATGACAAAAAAAAAAAACAGTAATAAAAATGCAAATCATCATTACAAATAATTGCATCACACAATCGGTGTGTTATTTCAACGGAATATGGTGACAACTGGCCACAAAACCATCAAATTAAGCCGATGCATCATGACAGCGCTCAGACCAAAGCACACATTAGTGACAGATACTTTACGCATTAAAAAACTTCCCGTTGATAATAAATCACATCATTAGACTGGCACAGCAGCCGATTAAATATATGTAACAGACCGTATTAAACGTATGATTTGGGGAAAAATTTATTATTATGCAGAATTACAGCAAATGTGCATGGTCACTCAGTAAATTACAGACTGACCAGTAATTCTGCAAAATAACTGTTTTCTCAACTAAAGCTTTAACATATAAAACAGTGGCAGCAGCGGCCAGAATAAAATCAGTCACGTAACCTATTAGATTTTAAAACATTTACCCAAACAGCAAACAATTCCAGCAGTAAAGCTTTAGCTGCTTGATTGATGCTGTCATCCAGTTGTATCGCTTATAATTGCTGTGGTTGAAATGAACAGCTTTGGCTTTCTGCTCAAAATTAAGCTCTGGTGTAGGTCTTCCTTTTCCGATATGGATTTCTTTAAAAGTTAATCTTGAAAACGGCGGAAATAATAAATTAGCAACGTTGTCCTCCTCATTATTGCTGCTTGCGGTTTCCATAGCGAATTGTTCCTCACAAGTCCCACCCATTAAAAGGAACGATGTGATTGGTAAATTTTCTTGTCACTTGAAATTCGCCTGTCATTGACTTGTTATGGCTTGGCCCTCTGTAATTTCACAGCTGGACCACCAATCACAGAGCTGAAAGCGTTAGGCGGAAAAATCCTAATATGGAGTAAACGGACATCTATACAACACAACACAAACTGAATCGGCATATTTGAAGGGTTTATTTCCTCAAAAAGATTTAGATGTTTATTGTCAAATTATAAATTACTAAAATAACATTAGAACTGATGACTTTTTATTAAAAACGTTTTTACTTTTTAAACTATTATTTAAAAGTTTTAAATATTATTTTTTACAATAGTTTAGGCCCTCTCTGAGGGCCTAGAGGGCCCTGACGGTTCCCCCCTGATTTTAAAATCTTTCATATATCCCTCCATGGCATATTTAAGTCCCACTCTCCACAACCACGATGAGGGGTGGTCCCTCTGTGTCCAAAATTTATCAAAAAACATCTTGGGACAAGGTTTTCACACTGACAGCTGTCATTGTAAGACAGTTTGTTTGTCCGAGTTAGCAACAGTAACTAAGGGGGCGGGGCTTACCGATAGGTCAATTATGAGGAAGGGTCAAAGGTCAATCACCCATGATTGTTTGGATATTACATCACATGCTGAATGGTTAAAAACAGCTTTTTGTGTCATGTAGTGAGTGTCATGCATCAAAGGGTTAAACTGGCTATTTTTGCTACTGTACCTTTAAGACTTACATTAACAACCTTTTAGCATGTGAAATTAGTTAATGCTTTGATATGTAACTGTGGGCAGTCTTATGCTAATCAGCTCATGATTGTGACGTCACATCAGTGATATACTGCCCATCATATATTAGCACGTGGCAGAACGTTTTGAAGGAAATCGACCCAAGTTCGAATCCACCTTTTGCTAAACTCGCTCTACTCCCTTTTCCCGTCACATATCAGATCAGAAGAGGCATTTATTTTCAATAAAAATGAAGAGAATATTCGAAAAGTGAAAATAAAGTGTCTAACGTGTGTTTAATAATAAAGTGTTTAGGGTAAGGAGTAGATGTAGGAAGGGCTTTATTGTCCCAATAAGGCGGCATTCATTTAGTAATTTTAATAAATATAATCATTTACACTCTATGTTACTATTGCATACCGTTTAATATACAACAACACTGAGGTGCAAATAGTATCTGACACTATTTATAAGTATAAATAGCATCTAACTACTATTTACACTTACTGCAAAGAAAATACTGCTATTTTTACAGTGTAAATAGAAGCTATCGCTACTTTCACTTTGTGTAAATAGCCGCTGACTTTTGTTTTTTATTAATAAAGCTGATATTAAGATCCACCTCTCTCTGCTCCTTCATCTGCCTAGCCCTACGTGACAGCAAGGCAGTTTGATTTCACACTAAAAATGAAAATAAAACTGAAAAAATAACACAATCAGAGATGAAGTTGCGTTTTGTTCACCAAACCTCAACCAACACGCCCAACAGATGTGCTGTGTTTGTATTATTTTGCTGTACACAATCTAATCACATTCAATTCACACAGCAAACACGGATAAACAACTTGAGGTAAAATATGATTTCTTTTCCCATGACGCTGCACCACTGGGAAACACAGCTTTAGTACATTGAACTCTTATATTACTCTCAATAGAGCCAAGGAAATCTGGTTTCCATGATATGACCCCTTTAAAAACCAGATCAAGTGTTTAGATTTCACTCATACTATCAGATACACACATACAGAGGTCAGCAGCACAAACGGACTCCACATCCCAATAAAAATCTCACAATTTTACGCTAAACTCTCACGCCGTTGGTCCATTCATCATCTCTGCAGGCTACTTCCCGATTCTGTCAGCTAAGGACTGGGTTCAAGGCTCGGGTTATCGTCGTCATCATGAGTTTGCTATATACAGGATATGGGTCAGCCGAGAGTGAAGCGCAAAATAAAGCCAGCAAGCTTTGATGGAGAGACTGCAGAGGATTTTTAGAGCAATGCCGGCGATTCTGAATTGCGGTGCTCTGCGAAGGCTTAGAGGAGTCGGGCTCCAGTGGCCTTGTAGAATTGGAGCTTCTTCTGCCAGAGAGAAATGGAGGTTACACATCAGAGACACCACAGTACCGCCTGAGGGATTTAAGGACAAGCTCAATAACCTCTGATAACTTGTAAAAGTCCCACTTCTGAGATCTGAGTTACCTTGAAGGAGAGAGGTTAAAAGTGCACACTACAAAGTGTGTGCAACTTTGTCTCTGGCTTTAATGGTGCGGCTTGCAGCTGCACACGCCGGATCAAATCCCAGATCACTTGTGGAGAAAACTCTCCAAACAACTTTGCTGATAAAAGCCTTTTTCTCATTTGCCCTCGTACTTCAGGAGGCAAGACTTTCTTAAAGCACAAAAACCCCAAAAAACAATGAAGAAGGTCTCAGAGTCGACGTCCTCCAAGATCCTCTTGTGTTCAACCTTTCAAAAGCGTCGGTTTCGCTCTGATACATGATTGGCATTACAAACAACTATAAATGATTAATTGCTTACCAACACATTTATAAATTATGGATGGCTTATTTAATTTTTCATGAATGATTTATCGGCCCTGTAGATGTCTGCTAAGTATGACTTCACACCTGTTTAGTCACGTTCTGAATAATTCACAAATGTCTATTTTTATTCACTAATCTTATTTTATTTCATTTTATGCTAACCCATGTTAGACAACAGATGTTGAGAAATGAATTCAAATTTGATACGCAATCGCCAGTTTCACGACGACAACAATTTTGGAGTTTTGAACAAAACAAAAAACAGGACGAACAGAACACAGATATCTCGAGTTTTAGTTTGACATTGCCTCGTAAAATTAAAAAGCTTGTGAAAAAACAGGAAGATAAAAGATTAAAAATGTACAGATCCTTGCAACATGGGGCCGTGCATTATCGTGCTGCAACTATCGGTTTGCATAACCAAAGAATTTCTGCACAAACTGTCAGAAACCGTCTCAGGGAAGCTCATCTGCATGCTCGTCATCCTCATCGGGGTCTCGACCTGACTGCAGTTCGTCATTGTAACCAACTTGAGTGGGCAAATGCTCACATTCGATGGCATCTGGCACTTTGGAGGTGTGTTCTCTTCATGGATGAATCCCGGTTTTCACTGTACAGGGCAGATGGCAGACAGCGTGTATGGCGTCATGTGGGTGAGCGGTTTGCTGATGTCAGTGTTGTGGATCGAGTGACCCATGGTGGTGGTGGGGTTATGGTATGGGCAGGTGAATGTTATGGACAACGAACACAGGTGCATTTTACTAATGGCATTTTGAATGCACAGAGATACCGTGATGAGATCCTGAGGCCCATTGCTGTGCCATTCATCCACGACCATCACCTCATGTTGCAGCATAATAATGCACGGCCCCATGTTGCAAGGATCTGTACACAATTCCTGGAAGCTGAAAACATCCCAGTTCTTGCATGGCCAGCATACTCACTGGACATGTCACCCATTGAGCATGTTTGGGATGCTCTGGATCGGCGTATACGACAGCGTGTTCCAGTTCCTGCCAATATGGCAGGAGTGGACCAACATTCCACAGGCCACAATCAACAACCTTATCAACTCTATGTGAAGGAGATGTGTTGCACTGCGTGAGGCAAATGGTGGTCGCACCAGATATTTACTTTTTTTTGGACCCCCCGGGACCCCCCCGGACCCCCCCAATACAGTAAAACTGCACATTTTAGAGTGGCCTTTTATTGTGGCCAGCCTAAGGCACACCTGTGCAATAATCATGCTGTCTAATCAGCATCTTGATATGCCACACCTGTGAGGTGGATGGATTATCTCGGCAAAGGAGAAGTGCTCACTAACACAGATTTAGACAGATTTGTGAACAATATTTGAGAGGAATAGGCCTTTTGTGTACACAGAAAAAGTCTTAGATCTTTGAGTTCAGCTCATGAAAAATGGGGGCAAAAACATAAGTGTTACGTTTATAATTTTGTTCAGTGTATGATCACGTTCTTATTCATGCAAATGCTTTTATACCATTCAAGTGCGACAAGTCAAAAGAGAACACGGTGTGTGTGAATGTCCTGTCTATGTGACACACACGACGATGTTTCAAAGTACGATTAATTAGTTAAAAATTTGTATTGATTGACAGCACTAAAAATTTCACAACATTACTGTTTTTACTGTATTTTTGATCAAATAAATGCAGCCTTGGTGAACAGAAGAGTCTTATTTTAAAAACATTAAAGAATCTTACCAACCCCAAACTTTTAGTGCACATAAACCAACAATTATACCAGTGATTGACTGATAAAACCTACAGTATTCCACTGAATGTACAGGGTTCAATAGAAGATGTTGTTGATCCACAGAAAAGCAAAATCAAAAGTACTGAAGTAATGCACTTACTGTATAATGAGAGACAATGAGGCAAGACACTGCACTGAAATCAGTGTTAAATACAAACTCTTTCAACAGTATCATCACAAGACAAACAATTTTACATGAGACTGGTGTGAAATCTCTTACTAACCTTGTATGTGTAAAGTATCTGATACTTCAACTTGTCATCACCATGTAAAACCGGAAAACCTGGCATTTTTCACAATACATGAAGAATACAGTACCACAAAAAGACGTGACTTAACTATCTGCAAAATACTAAAAAATAAATACCACATAAACAGTTCACTTTGAAACATCAGTATGTCTTGCCCCATTGACTTCCATTATAAGTCCACTACTGTAAACAGTTTTTGTTTGTTTTTATAAACTGATGAGTCTATTTTTTTTTTTTTCTGGCAATCAACAGTATGTCACAGATGCTGTTGTTACAGCTTAGCTTGTATTAAATCCAGAACATCCCTTTAAAGTGAGTGAGATGTGAAGAAACTCAAATAAAGCTTTGAATCAGAGCGGCTAATGGCTGAGCTGTCAACAAACACTGGATGGAGAAGATTCCTCACATCAACAACAGACACGGGGATGTGAAGCGTCTTTGCTCTTCTTGAGCAGCATTGATGTACATAATGTCCTCGTTTAGTGTGAGGACCAAGGAGAGCTAAAAAAAAAAAAAAAAAAATTGTGTGCATGGGACTGATAGATCCAGGTATAACGCATGTGATATCGCATCAGCACAGACTAACAAACAGCAGACACACGCTTTCATGTGTTTAAATACATGCACATATCTAACATCACTTTAAAACGATTGATCCAAAGTGTTGTTTTAACTAGTGATGGTCTGATCTGTTTGCAATGAGTGCTTTCAAATATACTGCAGTTATAATTGCCATGCAAGAATTAGTCATGCACTTACACACTCACAAAAAAAACTTTTCTTCTTTGCATTTCTCCTGCTTCCTAATCTAGTTGTCTAATAAACCTGGCATTGAACATTACAGATATCGTTGGCTCTTTGACAAATTGCTTTTGTTCCTCTTTTGTAAGTCGCTTTGGATAAAAGCATCAGCTAAATGCATAATTGTAAATGTATCCATAGAATGATAGTACTTTTTCTGCTATAGGCAATACTAGCCTTGTTAGATACTGGAAAATCAAAGGAAAAAGAGCATCATCAATCCCTGTTTTACCTTGAAGTCAACATGAATGCTTTTCAAAGCCTATTTTACCTCCATAAACCAATCTACAGTGGGGAGAACAAGTATTTGATACACTGCCGATTTTGCAGGTTTGCCCACTTACAAA
Organism: Coreius guichenoti; assembly: GCA_039654105.1. Classification (NCBI taxonomy): domain Eukaryota; kingdom Metazoa; phylum Chordata; class Actinopteri; order Cypriniformes; family Gobionidae; genus Coreius; species Coreius guichenoti. The sequence continues at coordinate 5,114,928 of CM077169.1, read as the reverse complement.
GCATGTAGAAGTCTGTCATTTTTATCATAGGTACTCTTCAACTGTGAGAGACGGAATCTAAAACAAAAATCCAGAAAATCACATTGTATGATTTTTAAGTAATTAATTTGCATTTTATTGCATGACATAAGTATTTGATACATCAGAAAAGCAGAACTTAATATTTGGTACAGAAACCTTAGTTTGCAATTACAGAGATCATACGTTTCCTGTAGTTCTTGACCAGGTTTGCACACACTGCAGAAGGGATTTTGGCCCACTCCTCCATACAGACCTTCTCCAGATTCTTCAGGTTTCGGGGCTGTCGCTGGGCAATACGGACTTTCACCTCCCTCCAAAGATTTTCTATTGGGTTCAGGTCTGGAGACTGGCTAGACCACTCCAGGACCTTGAGATGCTTCTTACGGAGCCACTCCTTAGTTGCCCTGGCTGTGTGTTTCGGGTCGTTGTCATGCTGGAAGACCCAGCCACGACCCATCTTCAATGCTCTTACTGAGGGAAGGAGGTTGTTGCCCAAGATCTCGCGATACATGGCCCCATCCATCCTCCCCTCAATACGGTGCAGTCGTCCTGTCCCCTTTGCAGAAAAGCATCCCCAAAGAATGATGTTTCCACCTCCATGCTTCACGGTTGGGATGGTGTTCTTGGGGTTGTACTCATCCTTCTTCTTCCTCCAAACACGGCGAGTGGAGTTTAGACCAAAAAGCTCTATTTTTGTCTCATCAGACCACATGACCTTCTCCCAGGTCCAGACGGGCCTGGACGTGCGCTGGCTTGAGCAGGGGGACCTTGCGTGCGCTGCAGGATTTTAATCCATGACGGCGTAGTGTGTTACTAATGGTTTTCTTTGAGACTGTGGTCCCAGCTCTCTTCAGGTCATTGACCAGGTCCTGCCGTGTAGTTCTGGGCTGATCCCTCACCTTCCTCGTGATCATTGATGCCCCACGAGGTGAGATCTTGCATGGTGCCCCAGACCGAGGGAGATTGACCTTCATCTTGAACTTCTTCCATTTTCTAATAATTGCGCCAACAGTTGTTGCCTTCTCACCAAGCTGCTTGCCTATTGTCCTGTAGCCCATCCCAGCCTTGTGCAGGTCTACAATTTTATCCCTGATGTCCTTACACAGCTCTCTGGTCTTGGCCATTGTGGAGAGGTTGGAGTCTGTTTGATTGAGTGTGTGGACAGGTGTCTTTTATACAGGTAACAAGTTCAAACAGGTGCAGTTAATACAGGTAATGAGTGGAGAACAGGAGGGCTTCTTAAAGAAAAACTAACAGGTCTGTGAGAGCCGGAATTCTTACTGGTTGGTAGGTGATCAAATACTTATGTCATGCAATAAAATGCAAATTAATTATTTAAAAATCATACAATGTGATTTTCTGGACTTTTGTTTTAGATTCCGTCTCGCACAGTTGAAGTGTACCTATGATAAAAATTACAGACCTCTACATGCTTTGTAAGTGGGCAAACCTGCAAAATCGGCAGTGTATTAAATACTTGTTCTCCCCACTGTATGTCTGGGTAAAAACAAGAAAACAACAAGAAAAAATGTAGGGCGGGACTTGATTTTATGGATCAGATGCTGATTGGATGGTGAAAAGACGGTTGAAGGGGAAGAGCTAAAATATAAGACAGACAAGCTACTTCTCCTTGATCTGAGCCTTAGAAATCACACTCATTGGTAAAACCAAATGCAGACTGCAGACATATTACATAATTTCTATAAGCTGAATAAAATGAGTTTATATAAATTTCTGAAGTGTCAGAGCTAAGAGCTACCGTCTGTTTGGGTCTGCTCCTCACATAATGCTTTCATAAGACTCCTGAAGACTTGGGATACAGTGCACAAGCTATATGGACTACTGATATTGTGGTTATTTATCACTTTTGGAGCTTGACAGTCTGCATTACATTTCTCTTATTATACTGAAAAGAGTGCTCATTCTGCCCAACATCATCTTCCACATAAGAATAAAAGTTTGAGTTATTCCTTTAACTGATAAACCATTTTTTACTGTCTAAAACTATTAAAAACATTTTCATTAATTGAAATAAAGCTGAAATTAAGGTTAAGTTGAAGTACTACTAAAACTGAAATAAAATAAATGAAAGCTAAAGTATGGAAGCTTTTTTCCACCACAGAATAAAACATTTAAAAGATAATTGCGACTTTATATCTCACAATTCTGACTTTTTTAGAAAAAAAGTCAGAATTGTGAGATATAAAGTCAGAATTGTGTGATATAAAGTCAGAATTGCGAGATATAAAGTCAGAATTGTGAGATATAAAGTCAGAATTACGTGATATAAAGTCAGAATTGCGTGATATAAAGTCAGAATTGTGAGATATAAAGTCAGAATTGCGTGATATAAAGTCAGAATTACGTGATATAAAGTCAGAATTGTGAGATATAAAGTCAGAATTACGTGATATAAAGTCAGAATTGTGAGATACAAAGTCAGAATTACGTGATATAAAGTCAGAATTGTGAGATATCAAGTCAGAATTGCGTGATATAAAGTCAGAATTGTGAGATATCAAGTCAGAATTGCGAGATATAAAGTCAGAATTGCGTGATATAAAGTCAGAATTGTGAGATATAAAGTCAGAATTGCGTGATATCAAGTCAGAATTGTGAGATATAAAGTCAGAATTGCAAGATATAAAGTCAGAATTGTGAGATATAAAGTCAGAATTGTGAGATATAAAGTCAGAATTGCAAGATATAAAGTCAGAATTGTGAGATATAAAGTCAGAATTACGTGATATAAAGTCAGAATTGTGAGATATAAAGTCAGAATTGTGAGATATAAAGTCAGAATTGCAAGATATAAAGTCAGAATTGTGAGATATAAAGTCAGAATTGCGTGATATCAAGTCAGAATTGTGAGATATAAAGTCAGAATTGCAAGATATAAAGTCAGAATTGTGAGATATAAAGTCAGAATTGTGAGATATAAAGTCAGAATTGCAAGATATAAAGTCAGAATTGTGAGATATAAAGTCAGAATTACGTGATATAAAGTCAGAATTGTGAGATATCAAGTCAGAATTGCGTGATATAAAGTCAGAATTGCGTGATATCAAGTCAGAATTGTGAGATATAAAGTCAGAATTACGTGATATAAAGTCAGAATTGTGAGATATAAACTCGCAATTCTGACTTTTTTTCTCACAATTCTGACTTTATAACTCGCAATTCTGACTTTATATCTCGCAATTCTGACTTTATATCTCGCAATTGCGACTTTATATCACACAATTCTGAAAAACAAGTCAGAATTGAGATAAAAAGTCGCAATTACCTTTTTTATTTTTTTATTCTGTGGTGGAAACAAGCTTCCATAAATAGAAATATTAATATTAAAAATAATAAAAATGAAAAAAGCGAATTTAAATTAAAATGAAAACTGAAAATATAAAAATAAAAGCCATTAAATATTAATACATACTATAAATAATATTAAAATAACACTGCTACTAACCCAGACCTGCTTATAAAACTACAAAACAACTACTTTTCCCTTTTTGCAAAGAAGATTTGGTCAGATTTAGCTCATTTCAGACATTTTCCAGCACATTTTTAACCCCAAACTACAACTAGTTGAGAAACACACACACAAATTGTCTCTGAGGGCCTGCATTATGATGTGTGTGAAAGCTGAAGTGCTTCTTTATGTGTAACTCAGCAGCTGTGAAGCCGACACTATGAGATCCCACAGCGAGAGAGACAGAGAGAAAACAGACACACCCTCAACACCACGACAAATCACACAGCAGCAGCCCCCCCTCATCTTCCTCCTGAGCGTGATGAATGACTCGAACCCAGAGTCCAGCTGCCAACACACACACACACACACGTATGGTGATGAGGCTGGAGAAACGCAGACAGAAGCCGAGGCTGAATAGCAGGGGATCTGCTCTGTTAATGGGGCCAAACTCACTTCAAATTTGCCAAACGCACTAAAAACATACAAATAATATCCTTAAATTAAAGCTATGGTTCATCCATCATTTACTCAACCTTGTGTCATTTCAAATTTCTCAAGAACGATTACGTGGCTCTTGCAATATAATGGCAGTTCATGGTGATCAGAGGCCATCAAGCTCCAAACAGATACAAAAGACTAAGACAAAAACAATAAAACATTTTACAGTCCATACAGCTATATTCTCGAAAGTCTTTTGAGGTTATATGATCGCTTTGTCAAGTCACCTTCATTTATATAGCACTTTTTACAATACAGATTTTTTCAAAGCAGCTTTACAGTGATAATATGAAATTAATGGAAGAGAGATTGTTTTGGCTGTACATCAGCTCTAGAAAAAAAGTTCAAAATGTGATCAAAACACATACGAAGATGCAGAAACAAGCGATAGCATATGTAAAATAATGCGATCACCAACATTAAACAGAATATAAATCAAAACTGCCTAATGTTACTGTATGAAATGTCGACCCAGGACGAGCTATAGGACGGTGAAGTTTTGGGGGTGTTGATGGACTCGATCTACTCCATCTGTGTTTTGATCATCGCTCTGATTCAGATCTGGATGTAGCCTAATCTTTGACAAATACCTGATTTTCTCAGCTTTTTGTTCAAAATGTTGCTTTTTTATGAAACTTACCCACATTTAAAGGTGATAAAAAAGAATGCATGAAGCTAGGGTGTTTTTGTTTAAAAGCAGAGGCTTTGTTCTTTCTTTTGATATATATTGCAACGCTCTTTAAAGCTTTTATTATTTTGTTGCGTCCGCCTATACCCCTAGACTCACGTGGGACGTAACAACAACAAAATATTCTGGGGGGCCATGAAATTTTAACGAAAATGATCAAAAACGCTGGCAGGGAAAGGGTTAACAAGTAGACAATTAGCAATAATATGTGTCTGTTGGCATTTCTGTGTTTTATTGATGCTGTATCATGATTTTATTCCTCCATGCTCTCTCTGAGGTAAACACTACGTGATGAAGTTATCATCAACAGTGCTACGGCTTTATGTCTGGTGCACATTACAGCTCTGGTCATGAACTGCTCGCTTATACAACAAGGTGCAGTGCTCCCCGACTGACATTTTAGTCAGCGCTTGTCATTTCTATGTGCAGTATGCATCAGGCGGTCAGTAAACAGACTGTGGGCGGTCTGAGGTTACGCCGTCTGAGCCTGACGCTAATAATATCCATGCTCTTATGCTGAAAATGTAGCCGTCATGTAGTTTAGAGCAATTATCATCTCCATAACACAAATGCATCTGCTTACTGTAACTGCCAGTGTAATACATTACTCTACTTTTAGTGGTCGTAGTTAGAAAGAGTCATATTTCAAAACCTACAACCTCTCTTTTTAGAAATTCCCAAATAAACATGGGATTACAATTTCCATGTGCGTAAACAGGAATCGCAAAGCAAGACAAATTGTACTGTTTATTTGAGAATTTAAGAAGATTTTGTAGATTTAAATTGGGCATTGAAATATGACTAATTTCACTTAAAAATAATAATAGAGGAACAAAACACCATCAACACCATCATTAGCATGTCATGTCATGTTCTAGTGACTGAAGATCAGCCCCAAAAACATCACGGTAGCGGTAGTTTATCAGTGCACAACTAAAATGTGACCATGGTAACATTTTATCCTTGTTTTGGAGGATTTCATAATTCTTGGGATGTTGTCATGTTGTCTTGTTATGGTCACAGAGAATAAGGAAGATACATTGCAACCAGGGATATATAGTTAACTTTTGGAAACTTTATTATAAAAACTATACTGACAGATTAAAAAAAAAAAAAAACAATAATTAGTCAAAATTACAAAAACACAACAAAATTACTAAAAATGTTTACAAAAAAACAAATACAAAATACAAAAATAAAAAGTAATTCAAAATAAACAAACAATATAAATTATACTAAACTAACACTGATTACAAGGTGTTTGCCATATATTGGAATACATGCACTGCTGCCTTCAAATTTGGCCTATAGAAGGTCTTATAAGGAGGCTTATTTTTTTCTACCCAAATCCTGGGTTGAGCCTTTTGGGTCATTTTTCTGGTTATTTTTTTTCAGTATTTGGGTAGATTTTGTTACCCAGATCCTGGTTCAGACGTAACAACCCAGTGTTTGGGTAGAAAAAACCCAGTGTTTGGGTAGTTTTTGTGTTACCCAGATCCTGGGTCAGACGTAACAACCCAGTGTTTGGGTAGTTTTTGTGTTACCCAGATCCTGGGTCAGACGTAACAACCCAGTGTTTGGGTAGTTTTTGTGTTACCCAGATCTTGGCTCAGACGTAACGACCCAGTGTTTGGGTAGTTTTTGTGTTACCCAGATCTTGGGTCAGACGTAACGACCCAGTGTTTGGGTAGTTTTTGTGTTACCCAGATCTTGGGTCAGACGTAACGACCCAGTGTTTGGGTAGTTTTTGTGTTACCCAGATCTTGGCTCAGACGTAACGACCCAGTGTTTGGGTAGTTTTTGTGTTACCCAGATCCTGGGTCAGACGTAACGACCCAGTGTTTGGGTAGTTTTTGTGTTACCCAGATCCTGGGTCAGACGTAACGACCCAGTGTTTGGGTAGTTTTTGTGTTACCCAGATCTTGGGTCAGACGTAACAACCCAGTGTTTGGGTAGTTTTTGTGTTACCCAGATCCTGGCTCAGACGTAACAACCCAGTGTTTGGGTAGTTTTTGTGTTACCCAGATCCTGGCTCAGACGTAACAACCCAGTGTTTGGGTAGTTTTTGTGTTACCCAAATCCTGGGTCAGACGTAACAACCCAGTGTTTGGGTAGTTTTTGTGTTACCCAGATCTTGGGTCAGACGTAACAACCCAGTGTTGGGTAGTTTTTGTGTTACCCAGATCTTGGGTCAGACGTAACAACCCAGTGTTTGGGTAGTTTTTGTGTCACCCAGATCTTGGGTCAGACGTAACAACCCAGTGTTTGGGTAGTTTTTGTGTCACCCAGATCCTGGCTCAGACGTAACAACCCAGTGTTTGGGTAGTTTTTGTGTTACCCAGATCTTGGGTCAGACGTAACAACCCAGTGTTTGGGTAGTTTTTGTGTTACCCAAATCCTGGGTCAGACGTAACAACCCAGTGTTTGGGTAGTTTTTGTGTTACCCAGATCTTGGGTCAGACGTAACAACCCAGTGTTTGGGTAGTTTTTGTGTTACCTAAATCCTGGGTCAGACGTAACAACCCAGTGTTTGGGTAGTTTTCGTTGTGAGTCACCTAAACGAGTGTTGTGTCAGTCTTTTCGCATGATGGGAACGACTGATGCCTTGCATAAAATTTTATGATTTTATTCAAAAATATTTCGGATACGAGTGAAACTCAGGGCGACGGTCTAAAGTTAGAAGTTCCCCCGCTGAACACGATACAAGCTCCGGCACGAGATCCAGCGCCGTTACGGTTTAATTTTTACTTCTAATATTTGTTAAACGAACTTAAATTTTGTCAATATGTATTAAAAACTATATAAAATATGCTATACTGTAAAATATGATTGAAGATAAAGGAATTATCATGCAAACCAGTGGTTGTGTCAAGTATTTTTAAAAAGTTTAGAGGGTTTAAGTTAATCCATAGACATTAATTCATGTATGAAGTAAAAAAAAGAATGAATCAACTATGCTGGATTAAATCAAACCATTATGCTGGGTTAAATAAACAACCTAATTTGCTGGGTAAAATAAACCCAACATGTGTTCTGTCCTATATTTACCCAGCCCTTGGGTTGAAAACAACCCAAATTGGGTTGTTTTTAACCCAGTGTTTTTAGAGTGTATTATGCTATTTTAAAGGCTCCCAATTTTGTTTTGGAGGTCACCTACAATAGGTTTACATGCATCCAAGGTCAAAAAACACTTTCATTTTCTCATAATATCCATTGCAGCATCACCTCTTTGCCGTCTGAAATGGTTCAGTAAAGGATTCACTCTCTCTAAACCCCTCCTTTCTGAGAGCCTACTCTCCTCTGATTAGTCAGATGGTTCAGTCTGTTGTGATTGGTCTACAGCTTACAGTGCGTGTCAGAAACCAAATCGCCATTACCATATCTGAATTTCAGCTCCAAAGGCTTCCTCAGCACTTCAGCACATCCTTTTGAAATGCATACAAAGTGGATTTGCTTTGGCAGCACAGAAAACAGCTACTTCTCGACATGTCGACAACACAAAATAACTCTTCCAGTCTCAGCTACAAAGTCAAAGTTGTTCACTGGCAGCCAGTGAAGACCACAGACTGACATTATGCAAATCTGTTACAAATTTAACTGTGCAGGAAGTGAGACTAGAATTACTGATGACTCGTTTCTGCAGTTCAGAATCGGTCCTTTTTTTTTGGGAGACTGTATTTATCCTGAACTTTGATCTTTGAAACTTTGCAGACCTTTTACATTCACAAACAGTTATATTACACACTACATGGAAGGTAATATCCGAAAAAGCATAATAGGGGCCATTAAAATAAAGTGCTGATAAACACCACAGTAACACGTTGATCTCTAGTTGAGGATATTTCTATTATATGGCTTTAGAAAACATAAAGAATAGCACAGACTTGTGGACCGTCTGTATAGAGAAATGACTCACATGCACTAAACTTCCCAAACACCTGACAAGCAACAATTCACGATCAATTATACTGACAGAGAGAAATACCAATCTACAGAAAAGAGAGAGAGCAGCCTTAGGTTCTGCCACATGTCAATTCATCTCTGTTTTTGTGAAAAGAAATTGTGACCTGCTCTTCACAAACACAGAAGCGTGAGATTTCTTCACATTAAAACACATTCATCTTGCATATTTGACTGCATATATATCATGTCAACATATGCTGTGCTGAAAGCCTCAAGCACAAAGAAACAAAACCCTTTAAAAGCACAATCAAAGAGAACACACACATTGTGCAGCTCGGATAGGGATAAAAGTGTCTGCCAAATGCATAAATTAAAGCAATTAAAATTTGTAAATGAATCATGATATGCTGATTAATTAAATATAGTACATTCATTGTATCATATATCAATGTTTACTGATGAAATAAAATATTTTGAGTTCATTATTAATTTCAGAAAACTAGCAAAGAAAAGGATGAAACGACATGGAAAACATTGTAAATGGACAATAAATTCTAACATCCTCTGAGTTCTGGATACAGTCACGCTGGACGACCTTGAGGCGATGCCACATGCGACCCCTACCCATCATGCTCAGCGACACAGAGAGCGAGAGCACAAGAACTGTTTGCCCCTCACACACTCGATCTCACAGAGACTCTCACACACTCTCTCAAGGACTAAAGGTGCCGTCAGACCCCGAGAGACTCTAGTGTGAGAGATTTATACCACTGAGACAGAGAGAAAAACTAAACGAAAGAAAGACAGAATGAAAGAAAGAAAGAAAGAAAGAAAGAAAGAAAGAAAGAAAGAAAGAAAGAAAGAAAGAAAG